>NDXB01012137.1:192062-204460 GCA_002631895.1 Agapornis roseicollis
GGGGGGGTGTTGGTATGCAAACATCCAATAATAGGAGGGAAAACAGCAATTGACACAAAAGGAAACTAATTTCTTTTGTCATAGTTCCATGTTCAGTGCTCCTAGAAAATGCTGATTTATCTTAAGAGACAGGTCCTTATCATATTGCAAGCAAAAAAGAACACATTTTCATGAAATAAGCAACACAGCATATAGTCAATAACTGATAAACCTGGTTAAAAAAAAAAAAAATAATAATGATATGGAGTTCTAAAGCTGACTTTACCCACTGTGGGATATGAGAACTAAGGTTTATTATTAAAATACGAGTCAATGACCCAGGGGATATTCTGTCTTATGATCTGTCATGTATGCCTGGAAATTCAGGGCAGAAATACTAATATCTATACTAACATCCACTAAGCCTGGTTCACATCCCTGTTCTGCAATTCCTAGTAGCATTGCCATTAAAAATTAGTCATGTCCCTGGAACACTTTGCAGGTTGTGAAGCCTAATGTACACTCTGTAATTAGAGCTTTGTCCATGTTAGTCAAGATGTAACACCGGGCATCAGAAGATGATCCTGGAATAGAAAGCTTTACTTGTAAAGATCTCCAGAACAAAAAGATCCACTCTGAATATTACATATGAGGAAACAGCATCTGTAAAAACTGCAGTTACTTCAGAAAAAAATAAAATCAACCTGAACAAGCCCGAGAACATAGCAAAGGCTGCTTGAGACTCTCAACAGCTCCCCTGAGAGCCTGGCATGCAATAGCCACTCCTGCCTCAGAAATATTTCCAAAGTAATGCTCCACAGATCACAAGTTCATTTCTGTCCTCGCCAACAACATCAATGAATGAAAAACCAAAATATCTGGACTGGCTACTTTTCGGTTTTTGGGTTTTTTTTTTTTTAACATTAGAAATGGAGAAACAGACTCAAGGGATTCTGTCTGCTGCAGAAGACAAGTCTGCGAATTGCTATGTTTTAACTACATCAAGAACAGCACAAGAGACAGAAGTAGAACATAACAAAAATAAAGGTGGCAGAAACAGGTCAAAAATCAAATACAGTTCGACAGAGGAAAAAAATCCTTACTCAAAATTATTTATATCATGAAGACAAATGCATCTATAACTGCAGATCATCCAATTACAGACTATTAAAAATAAGACTTTATAAGCAGGAAATCAACATACCTGACTACCAAATATTTCAGGTTTTAAAGAATGGGATTTATTTTCCACAAGTGTCATCAAATAGGTACTCAGTATAACAAACTCATTTTACAGCTGGTTTAAGAACTTCATTACAGCACAGTAACTCCCTGAAAATAATTTTTTCCTTCACTTAACAAAATAGAAACTAAAACTCTCTCAAAGCTCTCAAAGCCTGTCCCTTTGAGAGTGGTCTTTCATACATAAAAAAAAAAAAAAAAATTGCAAATCAACATATAGATATTTTATTTTTCTCATACAAAAAGGTATAGAGGTATTTTAAATATATATATATAGAGAGATAGATAGATAGATAGATAGATAGATAGATAGATAGATAGATATAGAGGACATTTAAGCATTAAAGCATACAACGGAAGGCAAAACGTGACATAAATTCTGTGTTAAGGAAAAAGGAGTACTGTCATTACCAGTGACTGAAAATTTATGTTTAAATAACCCCTCCAATGGAAAGAAGGCCAAGAGAGTTATATTGTTAGTATTATTTTTGAAAGACAGTGCATTTTCAGCATTCTTAATTTTCTTCCATGTAATACATATTTTGGCCATGTAAACACCATGGCTCCTAAATACACAGGCAAATTTCTAGCTGGGCAGATCTTCTTCTGATGTACCTGAAAAATATCAGTTCCACCAAGACTTCCTTGATAGACAGCACAAAACAAATCAAAGAGCTTCAGTTTGGTTGAATGAAAGTTTCTAGTGCTTTCGAATCTAACGTATGTTTGTTCTATGGGTGCTCCAGGCAAGGACAGGTAGTAGGCAGTATTCATAACAGGAAAACAAAGTCCACTTTGGAAAACAAAGAGTTGTCTACTGGTTGTCTACTGTTATGTTGTAGAAAAGTAGAAACACAATTCAATAGTAAGGGGAGAGTTCATGCTTTTAAGATCATACATTTCCACAGACCTGAGATATGATCCAACAACTAAACAAAGAATATTCAAATTTTATTAACCAGCATTACCACAGTCCACTTAGAGCTGAAAATTCATCTGTAATTGATTTTTTCCTCACATGGCATATTTTAAAGTTTAACGATTACCAGTACTACTCAGCTCAAACAGTAAGTTCAGATTTCTCCTAGTTAGCAGAGGTAAAACAATGCCCATGACTGACTAGAAATACAAAAGTAAAAAGCTGGTTAAAGCATGCTTTCCAAGCCTCACACACTGAGTAGTATGGTTTACTGGAAATACTTTTCTGAATCCCTTTTACTTTGTTACATCTTGTTTATAGACAAGCAAAATAAAAACTCTATGCCACTAATACATCCACTAACAAAGCATATGCTAAAAACATGCTCTCCTCAATCTTCACATATATCTAAAATCTGCTCATCTGCTCTCCTATAAGATGGCAAGAGTGGAACATAGAACTAGAAACAAGAACAGGCAACAAAGAAAGAGAATAAAAGCATCACTCAATGACAAGAATCAAAAAAAGGGAGTTAGGAAGACATTTCTTTTGCTGAACATAAATGACAACAAGAAAAGATTCTACAGGTATTGTCAGTGCAAAAGAAAGATCAGGAAAACAAGAGTCTTCTGGCAGATGGGTAAAGACAACCCAATGACAGATGATACAGAAAACAATGAAATACTCGATGCCTTTTTTTGTCCTATTCCACACAGGCAAAGCTTACTCCTTACATGACTGCAGGTAACAACAGGGTTTGGGAAAAACTGGAGAAATCAACAGGATGGGACCAACAATTTAGAACTGCTTAGTGAAGCTGTATTTCTTATTAGAAATAGGATAAATGTTAAGAAAGGCGAAGAGAAGACACCAATGGAACAACAAGATGGACAACCTGAACTAGAAAGTACCAGAGAAGACCACACAGCATGTCCTTCTAGAGTCCATTTCCAAACATGATGGATAAGAAAGCAACTAGAAACAGTCAACATGGTTTTACTAAGGGCAAATTACACTTGACCAACCTGATTGCCTACTTTAATCACATGACTTCCATGTTAGCTAAGAGGAAAGCTGTGGATTTAATGTAACTAGATCTTAGTGAGGTTTGGGGCACCATCTTACACAGTATTATCTGGAAGCTGCGAAACATGGGCTGAAAGAATGAACTGTTAGGTAAATAGAAAATCATTCAGAACACCTAGGTTAAAAAAAAAAAAAAAAAAAAAAAAAAAAAAAAAAAAAAAAAAAAAAAAAAAAAAAAAATGACTCAATATTCATTTAGCAGCTAGTAAAGACTATGTCCTGGGTTCCAGAGAATCCTTCTGATTCTCCTCCTCATCCCTCTGGGAATGGGGGAGAAGAAGAAAGGGGGAGTGAGAGAGCACCTGCGTGACTCTGAGTTACCGGCTGAGCTTAAACCACAACAGACCAGAATATCAAAGGGGTCAACAAAAGGGGCCATTGATTAAATTTTTTTACTTTTTTTTTAAAGCAGCACCCTGAATGATGAGACAGCCTATGTTGCAGGAAATTTGAGGGCAGATGAATGTCAGATTCAACCCAGAGCCCTTGAGAAACTTGAGGACTGGGCAAAATTAGAAGAGAGCCCACCAGATCCTGGCAAATTAAAGTTTCTACCCAGCACTCATGACGCTGCACCTGGTACAGCATGTTCAGTTTTGGATCTCCCAGCTTAAAAGCAAAGTTGAAAAATTGGAAAGGGTCAGGCAGAGAGCACCAAGATGGTCAGGGCCCCAGAGCACGCACTTAAAGAAGACAGTCTGAGAGAGTTGAGCTTATTCAGTCTGGCAAAAAAGCTTTCTGGGCTGCAAGTGCACATCGCTAGGTCATGTTGAGCTTCTCATCAGTCAACACCCCCAAGTCTTTCTCCTGAGGGCTGTTCTCAATCCATCCTTTGCCCAGCCTATATTTGAGCTTGGGATTGTTCTGACCCACATGTAGGATCTTCCACTAGGCCTTGTTGAATTTCATGAGGTTCACACAGGCCTATGTCAAGGGCATGTCAAGGTCCCTCTGGATGGCATCCCTTCCTTTTTAGCATGTTGACCGCACCACACAGCTCAGTGTTATCAGCAAAGTTGCTGAGGGCACACTGAATCCCACTGTCCATGTTGCCAGCAATGATTTTGAACAGTGCTGGTTCCAGTATCAACCAGAGGAATGCCGCTTGTGACTGGTCTCCACTTGGACATCAATCCATTGACCTCAACTCATTGAGTGCAACCATCTAGCCAATTCCTTATCCACCAAGCAGTCCATCCATCATATCCATGCCTCTCCAGTTTAGAGACAAGGATATCATGTGAGACAGTGTCAAATGCTTTGCACAGGTCCAGGCATATGACATCACTCTTCCATTATCCATCAAGGCTGAAACCCCACCACAGAAAGTAACCAAATTTATTAGGCATAGTTTGCCTTTAGTAAAGCCATGTTACCTGTCATCAGTCATCTCCTTATTTTTTATGTGCCCTACCATAGTCTCCAGGAGGATCGATTTGTATATGTATGTATACAGGTATATAAGTTACTCAAAAAGTGCACCTACTGTTAAGGAACTCAGTCATCCTACGTAAATACATTAACAAGACTTGAGTCAGGAGATTACAAAGAGATTTTTTTAAATGCCAAGAAACCTTGTTATTACTTTTCTCTTGTTAAGAGTCATTACACAGTGCTTCGTTACACATGTAAGTCCAACATCTGCAAGAAGCACAAGTATTTTGCATTACAGCATAAACGAAATTCCACTGAGATCTTTCTGGATTCATTGACCTTAAAATTACTTTCAAGCATGCAAAGCCATGTTATAGCAAAAAAACACCTTCATTAACAAGACAGAAAGGGTACTTAGCACACTTAGATAGGCTTTTCCATAATTTATAGCTATCAACTGTTATTACTGTTCTTTAGAAGAATCTGCTTATAGCCAAATCACTTGCAAATGTTGTGCCAACTGATCAGAAGGACAACAATCAAGAGGTTTGAGCAAAAATTCAGTATTGCTGCACTCCTGAAGCAACAAATATGCTTCTCACCCTGAAAAGCTACTGAAAGCAGCATGCAATTCTACCTTCAATAACTCCAAGAAAGCTGAAGGAATGAAGAAACAGTAAGTACAGTTGTCATCTGTTCTTTCTTACCGACAATATTACACCTTTGTGTCTTTTCAAATTTAAACTGGTTTGGTAATATTTCATGGTATAAAGGCATTGCAAAATACCTGCATATATAATGTTTTTTTTCCAAAAGCTACCACTTCAAAAAACTGAAACATGCCAAAAGCATGCTAAGCATTGTAAGAAGTAGTTCCACATTTCACACACACCTCTCTCAAAATTGTCCTCTGACACCACCTCTCAGACTAACTACAAAATTCTAAGCAGAAAATAAGCAGAAAAAGGGGTTGCATGTTTTTTAAACCAATGCTCCTCATCATCTGTAGAACACAGACCCTAAAGTAAGTCTCACAAAAAAGCAACACAAGCAAGTTACAGTCTTTCATGAAACATAAACACATTTTTGAGATCAAAAAAAAACTTTTGAGAGTAACAGACCAATTTTGTGGTCTCTGAAGGGAAAACCATAACTTGACAAGTACTCTGAATCAATGGGATTCTGGAGTGATGTTTGCATAAAAAATGTTAGAGGTTTGGGTTTGGGTTCTTTTTTTTTGGTAACATATTTTATGGAAAATACCTGGTGCCTGTTGAGTAATTGACATCTACCCCAAGAAATTTTTTTCCCGTGCCTACAGACCAAACTGTAGTAAATGATAGTTATATACAGCATAGGAATCTTATAATACCAAAATTTCAAAGCCAAGACTGAAAGCAGGGGAATGGGCATCAAGAATAGTGCCAAGCCTTCTCTCCATCTATTACTAAACTGGCAAGAATTTCTACTACTTGATTAAAATAAAACTGAACTCCTCTACTTCCTTGCCAAAATTAGGGTGAAGTCTGCAGCAGAAGGCAAGAAGCCAGTGTTTGCAGATGGCCAACATGCTGTGTGATTCTGTTCTGTTTGAGATTTGCATTTTCCTACACAATCCTATGAATGATGCTACAGATGGACTTCATGAGCCAGAGTCTACCCTAGAGTTCTGAAAGGCACATCTAAAAGAAATACGGTAGTCCAGGTTATTAGTTATTTACAGGCATTTCAGACCACACAAACCCTATAATGGTCTGAGATTGCTGAAAACACATGATGCACACATCAGCCTCCAACAAGAGGAGGTGGTCTTTCACCTAAGCCAAGTCAAATTCCTTACCAGCATTTCACAGCTAGGCTAGCAATGGCACCAATTCTGCCTTCATCTCTAAAGGCAAAAGAATGTTTAGGAGATGCAGGTGATACTTTTTGCATTCGGCATTGTCATACTCCATCCTCACACTGACTATATGTTTTCCCCTCCTTTACTGAGAAGAGTTTCATATTCAAATAGACTCTTTCATTTGTGGAACACAGTTCCCAGGTCCAATTTCTCTAGCTGCTACGCAGCCAGGCATACTCTCTGCTACTCCTGATTTTTGGCCCAGATATACAACTCTGGTTCTAAAAACACATGCATACTTTTATTTGTAAAGGTTACTGAATATAAATGATATCAACACCAATCATAAACAAGTAGCACAGCATATGACAGCAGGGAGAAATTAGCATACTAGGTAAATAAGACTGAAGACTTTACAAGTTCCTCATCTCAAAATAGCTCACTGCTGAAATATTTTCAGATCTGTACAGAATCTTAAAAATAAAAAAAAAATAAAAATAAAAATCTTAGTATAAGTGATTTGCAGCTGAAGTTACATAGCTGCATTTTTACTGAATTCAGAAGATGTACATCTGTTATAATCTGAAACTAAAGTTTATTTACAAATTAAAGATGCTAGCTGTTAGCTCTGCAGGTCCCACAATGTAGATAGATTACTTGCCTGCTCCGACCACTGAAATTGGTCAATTACACAGATAAACCTGTGCTGCTACTCTGTGCTCTGCCAACTGTTTTCACTTGTTGCCTCGCCACTTAAAGCACAACACTATGAAGGCTTATGCATTCATTTCCCCTAAAAGCACCAACCTGTTTAATTGAAGTTAATGGGAAAATTCACAATGTTAAATATGTGCAAGTACTCAGTCCTCAGAAAGCTCTTTCACTCCTAAGTTTAGAACATTAAAGCAGCATTTTTCTAATGTAACTATAACAGTATTTGAACATTTCTAAAACAAAACAAGACTGTGATAAGTGCTTTTTGATTCTAAATATGACTTGCACTGCAGTAGCAATTAATGGTCCCAGGTGAGATTAGGGTTTGTAATCTAAAAAATACAGACCAGACACAGACAGACAATTAAGCAAAAGGGCTGCATTACATGAATTAGATTGAATATGGTGTGATGTTTGTGAGATGCTGGAATGGGTTGCCCAGGGAGGTTGTGAATGCTCCATCCTTGGCAGTGTTCAAGGCCAGGTTAGACGAAGCCTTGGGTGACATGGTTTAGAGTGAGGTGTCCCTGCTTATGGCAGGGGGTTGGAACTAGATGATCTTTAGGTCCTTTTCCAACCCTAACTATTCTATGATTCTATGATTAATTCTAATTTGAGGACAGTAACAGTTGGTGTTTATTAAGAGATCTTTCTACAAGGATCTTAGAAGCAGCATAATAACTACTCACCATTCAATTCCTCCACAAGTCCTTCTATTCTATTTCTGTCTCTGGCTCCAAGCATGCAGCCTATTCTTACACAGAAGCATGTCTAGTGATTCAGACAATACTAGGAAAGTGAACCATGTTCAAAGCTAAAGACAAGAAGGGTACAACTGTTTTCAGCCTAATTTTTAAGAAAATACCTTCCTGACCTCCAATCAATAACCCTAAACTTAAAACTAGGACTACCAGCAAGGCCACAGAGCTTTCGAAATCATTAGGAACAATGGGAAAGTCTCAGTTTTAGCAGCAATCAACATTAAATGTATTTACAGAGTAAGAAAGTTTTTTCCAAGATCTCAAATAGAAATCAATAGAACCCCTAAATATTTGCCATTTACTGCCTTTTTTTTTTTTTTTTTTTTTTTTTTTTTTTTTTTTTTTTTTTTTTTTTTTTTTTTTTTTTTTTTTTTTTTTTTTTTTTTTTTGTCCTTCCATACCCTGGCAAATATGGGTGCTAATTTCTATAAAATTATGTAAAAACATAAAAGGCACACACTACCCTTACTCTCAAAATGGCAAGCTAAGTCTTTTGATAACCTACTGTAGAAAAATCACTTCATCATTACTACATACTATTACTATAGAGACTAAAAGTATAAATTTTATCTGAGTATAGGTTAATTTTGAAGCCATTGTAATAATATGTATAATTAAAACTACTAACTCATAATTTCATTTATGTCTCCTACTATTTGCAATATGAGAAGCAATAAGTAGTACAGAAGCTGTTTTGTATTCTCTTAAGTTAACCATGACAGCTTGCAGAGCAGACAGATTCCTACATGACTCTGTTGGTAAATGCCTCTACAGAGAAGTCTGACAATTTATTCCTACACTTTTCTGATTATTAACTAACTATTAAAAAGTGGAAGGACTTTGCGGCTTATTGTTGGACAGCTTAGTTCCTTTAAGAGTCTTTTGAAGCATTCTGAAAATGCAAATTTATTATATCACTCATGTTGAAGCATCATGAGACATTTAAAAAACCCTCCAGCAGACTGAACAGAATTAACTTCAGGAAAAAATGTTTTAACTCTTTCACAGTATACTAGCAGTTATGCTTAAAATATACTAGTCTTTGCTATAGCTTCTGAAGTGTGCTCAGTACAGGATTCAGATTTCCCGGTCTGAAATTGCTGGAATGATCACAAGTATTCCCTTAAAATGAATTTAACTTGGCAGCATCTCTGATCTATTTTCCCCCTCTGCATTACACTTTTTTAGTAATAGTAGCTTCCTTTCTTCTGAAGTTTCAACTTGCCAGCTTTTATTTTTTGGTCTTCTGATATTGTATCAAAATCTGGGGAAACAGAAGAAAGAGTACTTTGTAGTTCTTGGAAGTGGCTCATAGGATGGCTACTTACAAGTTCCATGCTGGGGGAAACACAGGACAGCTCTGCACCTTCACAGCTTGGTCTCCACAGAACGGAAACAGAGGTACACAGGTTGAATGAGAGGTGCAAGGCACTGTAACAGTCTGATCTATTCAAAGCTGAGACTAACACACTAAGCCATTCAAACTAGCTAGTGGTCAGCTAATTGAAGTCCTTTCATTTGCAGCATGTGTTCCAGTTCCGAGTCTAATACAATGACTTGAAACAGATTAAACAGCATCACAAACCATTCAGCTGCTCTTTCAGATTCCCCTTTAGCTACTTACTTCACTTTTATATATTCTTGCTCTGAGTTTTTGGTTGGGTTTGATTTTCCTGGTTTGGTGGGTTGTTGTTTTTGGTTTTTTTTTTTTCCCTTTTTATGCAATCTGAACTTTACTAAAAATTACAAGAGCACAACTTCTGTAGTTAGCAGATCCTAAGTGAAAAGTTGTTTCTCCTCCTACAGTTTGTCAAACTACTTTTCCCTAAAGCACTCACTATAGCATCTAGAATTTTGGTCCTTGCATTCTGCACCAATATAATGTTAACTCAGATTGCTTGGGAGTGATCCAATTTCCTTTTACAACTACTTTTTCCGCATTTTTGCTGAAAGAGTAATTGCAGTGTGTGAGGAAGAGGAAGAGAGTGAACAGCATGATACTGTTGAGCTTGGGTGAGCATGGGAGTAATTGAAAGAAGGTATTACAAGAAAAATTAAAAAAAAAACGGCAAGATAAAGGCCTTATGTTGCATAACTTGAATTAAGTAGAAAACATCGCTCTTGTTTAATATTATAGAACTTCTGTAATTCTTTTGATAATACAGAGGGTCTAGAACATCATATAAAAGGAGAATATGGCATTATGAGCAGCATATTACACATATCTGTCACCTACCAACTACCATTCTCTATCTAATTTTTGACCATGGACATTGTATGGCAAATGAATTTTAATTACAACATATTGGGAATGGAAAGTGTGAGTTCCATATTTAGTCAACTTCAAGAAAAACTGATGAATAACTAATTATGCAAGGAGAGACTAGAGCTGGAACACACAGTATAACCCTGTATTTGCTCATTAAGTTTTCTTAAAATAACAAGAGTATGCAATCCAAGAATGTTTATAATTTTTTACTGCAAAACTGTACATCAAACCTGTTATTTAGGAAAAAAATTAAACAATTTTATGTGCTTTTTTTTCTTTTTTTTTTTCTTTTCCACTTGTGCAGAGACCTGGTTGCCTTTTGCTTCCTGGTACAAGATCTCTTCATTTACAGCCCATTTTCATTTCCATTCTATATTGAATGCATTTCATAGGTTTACAATCTCAGTCACATATCTTTTTGACAGCACAGTGTTCTCCAAATCAATGTTCAAAAAATTTCATTGACAGTAAGTGCCACAGAAATCACTGACATAGTAAGACTGAAAGAGGCATACTATTGCTACGAATAGAGGGACTAAAGCTATACCAAATATTGCACTAACACATTTAAACCCTGCACCAACTTACACCAGAAGAATACTTTCCCTGAAGGTGAACTGGCAGTAACTTTGAAATGCTTTCTACTGGCCACTGTCAAAAAGTACATCATAAAAAATATTGACATAGCTTATATGATGTCCTAACAAGAAGTAACAAGGAAAAGACAAACAAAAACTGCATATCTTAATCATCTGTGTTTCTACATTCAGTTCAGTTTATTCACTAAACAGAATTTCCATGACTGATGGAACTACTACAGTGTCATTTCCAGGTACCTTTAGTGGAATTTGTTGCTGCCTGAGCAGGGAAGAACTCACACAAAAGCCTTTGTTGCTGCCTGAGCAGGGAAGAACTCACACAAAAGCCTTTTCCTCTGTGGGCATTTTCTGTACCAAACAAGATGGCTTATAGTCACCTAAAAATTTTTAATACTGCTACCCCTCTATCAAATTTGATTGAAAATAACCACTAAGCTCCAAAATAAGGTGATGGTTCCTGATTGCCTAAAACTTCTTTTGCCACAGAAACACAAAATGAAAAAGGGAAAACATGCTGCTACGTAGACACATGGCAGGTTTTTATCTTTTAAATATATGCATAAACATATAAATTTGAGACCGCCTAGCTGATAAAAACATTACCTTTGAAACAAAAATGAAATTATGGCCATAACTTTTTAAATTAACGTAAAATAATTAAACTATAAATGCTACATATAAACCTTGATGTAAAATCCATAAAGTTTTATTCACTTTTATCAGAAAAAAATCTTTCAATGCAATACCACACATAACAGAAACAACCTGTTTGTAGGAGTCTGTATAATATACATGCTGAAGGGTTTCGTAGTAACTTTGAGGTTAAAAAAAATGTAAATACTATTTCAGGCTTCCTTACAAATATCATGTGACATTTTCTAATTAAAAGTGATAAAGAAACATGAGATTATGGACAATAACAGAACTAACAGATTTGACAAGCAAAAGTCTTGAAGATATATGTTTTGCTTCTGTTTCAAAAAGAAGTTAAACTGACACGCAAGAAAGAAAAACTAAAAATGCCTATTACAACATGATATTACACCATATGGATTCCAGTCTGAGTCAGTATGGTAATTACATTTTCCTACTGAACCCAGAGAAAGACAGAAAAAGTTAAGTGTTCCCTGTCCCTACATATTAGTTTTACTTTTCTGGTCTAAGTGTTTCATATGGTCTAAGTATCCTATTTTATTTAAGTGTGTCACATGCACATTAATCCATGCCAGGACCTCCCAATAAGAACATTATATATATTATACACTTCACAAACTGCAGGCTGAAAAACAGGAAATCTATGCTAGCTGTGGAAACTGAACTAGGAAGCTGAAATGCATGTTCAAATTTTCTTACAATGAAAAGACTTGTCAGAAAGCAACATTCTCTTTCATATTAAAAAATAGAATATGTAACAGCATTGATTTACCATTTGATATTTCAACAGAAATATGATGCTAGAAGATACCCATGTCCTTCATATAACTTGAGCCAGTATTTGCATTAACCCCTCAAGTGAGCCCAAACCCAGGTATCTACTGTTAAACTAACAAAAAAAAAAAAAACCCACAAAAAAAAAAAAAAAAAAAAAAAACCAAAAAAAAAAACCAAAAAA
>NDXB01012137.1:206214-218003 GCA_002631895.1 Agapornis roseicollis
AAAAAAAAAAAAAAAAAATCAGAAATAGAAGAAAATAAACTCTGGAATAAAGTGGACTAACTAGAGCATGGCTTGCCTGAGACTTCCCATAGTCAGGCAAACATTACTGGTCACCCACATTTCAGGCAACCAGTTCAACAACCACAGGTTAACAAGCTGACCTCATATGGATCCACTAGTTTGCCAGGTCCCATTTCACACTGCAGTCCATGACACAATGCTTAGACTTGTCTGAAACAGAGCTTCAGAAATGTACCCACACATGCAAAGTTACTAAGCAAGCAAAGTTCTTCAAGCTACACTGGTGTGAAGACCAAAACAATGACATTTCCATCTCTCAGGTAGAGCTTTGGATTAACTGCTTAATGGAACAGAGAACAATATTGAGCACATGAAACAAAGTATTTTTTAAGAAATACTGTAAGTGAAACTATCTCAAATGTGTTTTCATTTGTGTTCAGCTCACATGAAACTCTCTGTCAGCCATGAAGGAAGTGTTCCTCTTCATGCTTTTACTTTTTGGTTTTTCCCCTATAAAGTGAGTATTCTGCATGCTAAGTATCCTTCAACAGAACCCCAAGAACTACACCTGTAGGCCACCTGCTCACAATAAGCAAACATGACCAAAACACAGTACTATTTGGAGACCCAGGAGAAACTGCATCTTCCGATAATTTGGAAATCCTTGATTGGCTTTGAATCAGTACACTACCCCTTATTTTTAACATGCCAAGCCTGCTGCTAAAAAGGACCTTGGGGGAAAAAAAAAATTCTTCCCTGTAAAAATGTAGAATTCCAGTACTTAAAGAGAGATGACTGCATTATTTAATGATCTTCCTGTATAGTACAGAACACTTTGCAAAACTAGCATAACAACTTCTGACCAGAGAAAGACCTGAGTTTTACCCACAGCAGATCCCCATTAATTAAACCTTAAAAATATAACATTGTTCTATAGGTCAAACTTCTTCAGAAAGTTTCTGTGTTTCTCAAAATTGGTTATTTTCATGTCAAAGGCTGGAAGCCTCTAATACTTTGGGGTAACAGCCTTCTGAACTTACCATAGAAAATTATTTAATAATGCAATTCTAGCTACACACATATTCACTGCACTTATTCTTTAAATACACTGTCCTAATTTTGTAACAGAAGACTGCAGAGACCTGAAGATTTCTTACCTACATTTGTTAATGTAAAAATAAGCAAGCTAGGTGAAGTGTGCTCCATTTCCCAAATTCTGATTGTTCCCACGGGCCATTCAAGAAGTAGTGATATGCTAATAGCAGACCGGAATTAGTCATATTCAGAGAAGAGATATCTTGTAGAAAAGCAGCACAGAAAGAAGGCAAAAATTCTCTAGTTCACCACTAAATGTTACGCCTCACAACTAAGAATATTTAGCTTAGCACTTGACTTTTCTTCTTGTATTAGTACTAATCCATATTCTGGCAGTGCACAGCTGTCCCATTTTCTAATATAGCATAAACTGCTAATATAGCAATATAAAGCTACAACAGAAGGTTTTCTACACTTGAATAACTTACAGTGTATGCAGCTGAGTTTTATATCTTGAGCTGAAATACAGCTAATCTGAACTAACAGGTTTATAAAAACCTGTAGTCACCTTATTAAGGTCAAGTCAACAAACATTTTTTGTACAGAGTATCCTCAAACTCTTTCAGGACCCTTTAATTCTGGGAAAATACAGAGTTGTCCAGAGTAGGCCAGAATCTGCAGCATACTGAAAAGTCTTAAAATGACAACTTGCCCCTTACAATCACTGTACCTCATATGTTAAGAAAGTACCTACATTTTCTTGACAAACTGAAACCAGTGTCAAAATAGAAAACGTTAGCAAAGAGATGAGATGCTCTGCTTTTCAGAAGGTTTGATCATACATTTTCAAGACCTATGCTGCAACTTCTAACAGCCATTACAGCACTGAACAGCTTTTGAAAGTTCTGCCTAACACAATGAGCCATATGTCTGAGGACATCTTTACTATTTCTTCTGTTGTACTAATCTGTTATTTGAACAGACATACAGACAAATACAAAACCCAGAGATTATGTTCTTTTTTTTTTCCTGCTAATTTTTTTTTAATATACAAATTAAATAGCTACTTTTCCATTAGTTCTCTTTTGATCTCCAAAACATCATTACTTTGTAGACTTTCTTCACTCCGATCCAGTATTTTTGAGCACAAGATTAATTTTAAGAAAGTGCTTCTGTCATTTCTTAAAATAGATTATGAGTGGGAGCACATGCCATCATGATGCTGTAACTCATCAGGAAATTATGATGCAGTACCATCTTATTCTAAAGGCACCTGCTAGCTAAGATATGGCCAAGGTCATATCAGCACTTCTCATCTTTTTCAGGACCATTTCTCTTATCAGATTTAAAGAAGTCCAGCAGACAATCGAAGACACAGTAGGCTTTTTCAAGAATAAACAAATGTAAAAAGAACGGACATCAATCATTTCGAGTAACTTCAATTTTGCATGGAAGTCCCACTACCGGGAGGAAGCAATTGCAAAAACAGTAAGTGTAACTAATTAAAAAATTACAATGAACTACACCAAGGATTTATTTTATCAAGTCAAGTGAAAAATGGAGCTGAGGAGAATAGACTTCATATTTTATTTCTTTATTCTTTCTTTTTAATCATATGCCATATGTACATTATTTACCTTAAACTGTAAGGAAATACTGATTGTCCAGAACCTTCACCCTTTCAGGTGTACTTCCAGGCTTCCAGGCTGGGTGACCCAAGAACTTTCTGAATGCTAAAACATTTTCATTTAAATGGCAATAAAACCCAACACTCCTGCTATTATAGTATTTAAATACTTCATAAATATTCTTGGTATTTTCTCCTCATCTGCATGGCTTCTGAATCCATGGTAGAATTATAAAATGGTTAGGGTAGGAAGGGACCTTAAGATCATCTAGTCCCAACCCCACTGCCACAAGCAGGGACACCTCATACTAGACCAAGTCACCCAAAGCTCTGTCCTTGAACATTGCCAGGGATAAAGCATTTACCACTTCTTTCAGCAACCTGCTCCAGTGCCTCACCACCCTCACAGTAAAGAACTTCTTCCTTATATATAACCTGAACTTCCCCTGTTTAAACCCATTAGCTCTTGTCCTGTCACTACAGTCCCTCTCTGCCATCCCTGTAGGCCCCCTTCAGATACTGGAAGGCTGCTATGAGGTCACCACACAGCCTTCTCTTCTCCACGCTGAACAGCCTCAACTTTCTCAGCCTGTCTTCATACAGGAAGGACACAAGCCACCTTTGGACTTGTTCCAACAGCTCCATGATCTTCTTATGTTTAGGACACCAGAACTGCACATAGTGCTACAAGTGGGGTCTCACACGAACAGAGCAGAGGGGTAGGATCACCTCCTTTGACCTGACAGTCACTCTTGTTTTGATGCAGCCCAGGATACGGTTGCTTTCTGGACTGCGAGCACACACTGAAGCCAGCTCATGTTCATGTTCTCATCAACCAACACCCCCAAGTCCTTCTCCGCAGGGCTGCTCTGAATCTCTTCTCCACCCAACCTGTAGCTGTGCCTGGGATTGCCCTGACCCAGGTGTAGGACCTTGTAATTGGCTTGGTTGAACTTATGTATGAACTTCTGAATTTATGTATCTCCAATTTAGTGACAAGGATGTCGTATGGTACAGTGTCGAATGCTTTACAGAAGTCTAGATAGATGACACCAACTGCTTTGCCCCTATCCGTCAGTACTGCACAGACCTATGACGGCCATCTATGATGGCCCCACCATAGAAGGCCACCAAACTGGTCAGGCATGATTTTCCCTTAGTGAAGCCATGCTTCCTGTCACCAGCCACCTTGTTGTTTTTCATGTGCATGGTTTCCAAGAGAATTTCCCTCATGATCCTGCCAGGCAAAGAAGTGAGACTGACTGGTCTGTAGTTTCCCAAAGTCTTCCACTTCCTGAAAATGGGAGTTATATCTTCTTTTTGCAGTTATGACTTCACCTAACTGCCATGATTTTCCAAATATGATGGACAGTGGCTTCATAACTTCATCTGCCAGCTCCTTTAGGCCTCATGGACTTGTGCACATCAGATCCCTAAAATTATCTCAAACCTGATCCTCTCCTACACTGAGTCTAAGGTCTTCTTCATTCTCACAGTCCCTGCATTTGCCTTCCAAGACTTGAGCAGTGTGGTCAGATCACTTACTGGTGAAGACTGAGGCAAAGAAGTCATTGAGAATTTCAGGCTTCTCCAAATCCAGGGTAGCCATTTCTCTTGTTTCCTTCCCACATTATCCCTAATCTGTCTTTTGTTTGCAACGTACCTATAATAGAAGCCTTTCCTGTGATCTCTGACATCACTGGCCAGACTCAATTCTACCGGGGCCTTGGCTTTCCTGATCTTGTCCCTAGCTTCCTGGGCAATGTCCCTATATTCTTCCCAGGCCACCTGTCCTCACTTCGACTTTCTATAAGCTTCTTTTTTAATTCCGAGTTTTCTCAGCAGCTCCATATCCACCCATGGAGGCCTCCTGGCCTTCTTGCCCCATTTCCTTCTTGTCAGGACGCAATGCTCCTGAGCTTGGAACAGGTGATCCTTGAATATCAACCAACAGTCTTGGGCCCCCTGTTCTCTAGGGTTTTATCCCATGGAACTTTACTGAGCAGGTTCCTGAAGAGGCCAAAGTCTGTTCTCCTGAAGTCCAGGGCAATGAGCATGCTGTTTGCCCTTCTCACTGCCCTAAGGATCTCAAACTCCACCATCTTGTGATCACTGTGGCCAAGGGTGTCTTGGAGCTTCACATTCCCCACCATCCCCTTCCTGTTGATGAGCATGAGGTCAAGCATGGCACCTCTCCTTCTTGGCTCCTCTATCACTTGCAAGAGGAAGGTATCTTCCGCACAATCGAGAAACCTCCTGGATTGCTTGTGCCAGGCTGTACTGTCCCTCCAACAGATATCAGGGTGGTTGAAGCCCTCCATGAAGACAAGGGCCTGCAAGTGCAAGGCTGTTGCTATCTGCCTATAGAGCGCTTCATCCACAAAGTCATCCTAATCAGGTGGCCTGTAGCAGACCTCCACAGTAATGTCCCTCATCGCAGTTCTCCCTTTGACCCTAACATACAAATTCTCAGTTGGCCCATCACCCATCCCCAGACAGAGTTCCATACTCTCCAGCTGGTCATTGAAATAATAGCTACACCCCATCCACATCTGACTAGCCCGTCTTTCTTAAAGAGCCTATAACCTTCCATTCCAACATTCCAGTCATAGAAGCCATCCCAACATGTTTCCATGATGCCAATCATTTCATATGTCGTAGACATATGCACATCTCTAATTCCTTCTGTTTATTCTCCATACTACAAGCATTTGTAGAGAGGCACCAGAGCCAAGCTCTGATTAAAGCCAACTCATTGGCTGGTAGCTCTGCATCACTCCAAGCACTCATTACATGTTAATGAATCCATGGTAACATGTAATAAACACATTTTTGCATATATGTAAAATTCAGGCCCTCAAGTACTATGCAACGCAATCCAACAAATACCACAGGATTCCCCTAGATTCAGAGGTAATAAACATTGTTTTAATTTTTCTCATGGAAACTTTATAGAAGACTAAAGCTTCACCAAGACATATGCCAAGAGGCTCATATGCAAGGTAACACAGAGGTTACACCTGTGAAAAGCTAGTGGTAGATGCTGTGTAAGAGCACAGCACAGTGCACAAGGGTCTACAAATGGCTTGAGACTACAGACACAGAACTTTGCCTGTAGATCCATACTGGATTACAGCAAATACCACAGAGTCTATGACTTTGGGTTTAATTCCTTGTTAGTCTATAGGGTTTCAAACACACTCATTTCTTTCCCAGAAGAGCGCTTTAATTAAGAAACTAAAGTGCCAGATGCTGACAAGTCTCTTATCTGCTAAAGGTAGGTAACTACACAGGTAAAAAATAAACTGCTATGGCATCCAGACCATCAGCAACAAGGACCACACTGTAGCCCAGTATGAGGGCACTGAACTGGGAGAGAAGACTTAGATGAATTATTCATGCTTTGTTAGTTGTCCTCTAACAGGAACGAAAACGTTACAATAGCTCAAAACATAATTATTTGAACCCTGCTCTCTTCTCTCCCACTGCATGGTCCAAACCGCTAATTTTGAAATACCAAAGCATCATCACATCTACAGCTCTTTTTGGATCTAGTTTATGAAGTGTTAAAGAGACTTGTTTGATTGACTATTTATATCTCTCTCTCTTTCCAGAAATACAAGACTTCTCAGAATCTGGGCACCTTTTCAGGCATGATTTCTAATTTCAGAAGTATATGCCTAGGGATGTAGTTCTTAATAGCACTGCCCTGTACAGAGAATAAAGGCATTCTATTTTAACGCATATTCAAACTTCTTCTACTTTTAATGCAGCATTCACTAGAGCAACCATAATATCCCCGAATAAGTATTTGCAGAAATGGATCAACTGAATTTCCTCAGCTCTCTGGAGCACACGAACTCCAGTAAATCCACCTCACAAGTCTAGAACAATGATTCAACACTTTCCTCTGCCTCTGACATCCACCATCACATTATCTGTTAACACTAACCTTCTTGTGTTAACTGCAGCTTCTTTTTCTCCTTTTTTTTTTTTTTTTTTTTTTTTTTTTTTTATTTTTTTTAATTTATTTTTTTTTTATATTATATTTTAAATAAAAGCAACAGGTTCTGAAATTTCAGGATCAAATTATGAATGAATTTTTTTTTTCTTTTTTTTCAGTAAACATTAGGATTTCTTTTTTNTTATTCTTTTTAGTAATGTTTTCCAACGTACATCTTTTGGATCATGTACTATTTTTCACTTCATCCAAAATATCTCCAAAAATCCTCAATCTACCCTTACAACACACAAGAAAGATAATACTCACATAGATTGACCAATGTGATAAATTAACTGTGAAGTATTAGTTCATTCTTTTTAGAAACTGTTACATGCTTTCAAATACCATAGTAAGTTAAAACTATTTTGGTGCTCTGCATCTTCACCATCTCATTTCAAATTCTTATTCCCTGGAGTGACTGGAGATGGAATAAGAAGTAAAACCTCAGGTGTAAGAGAAAGGCAAATACATAACTCCATGTATGTTATTTCCAGTGGATTAGCAGTGACTCAGCAAGTTAAGACATTTGCAAGCATTAATTATTAAAGAAATATATAATCATTACTCTTAAAACACTATTTTTATTGCAAGTCTGTTCTTAAGTTTAGGGACTTCACTTTAGACATCATCCAAAACTAAAACTTGGATGACAATGATAAGGACAGGCCATGAGGAAAATCTTTTGAATCTGTGAGAGTAAAGTGTATAACAAAAAGATACATTACATACTTTTAACACAGAGAATTGTATAGCTCTAAATCTAATTTGAACAGACTAGTGAATTGATGCAAACTGTTATTTACTACAGAAGACAGAAAACTATTTCGGCAGAATTTTAGCTATTCAGCTAACAAATTCTATACTAAAGTATTCTGCTAAAGATCTATGGAACCAAAGAGATTAAGACCAAGAACAAAGCTGTGTTCATGCAATGATTTCCAGAAATCTGAACGTTACTACTTAAGGTGAAAAGGCTTAGTAAGAAACAATATTCAAGCATAGAAAAATCCTAAAACAATACTCACTTTCTTTCAAGACAGAATACCTGAAGTGAAATAAAAATGTGTGTTCTAAAAGCATCTCTCAACTGCTAAGTTTTGTTTTTAAAAATGATCTGCAGACCCTTGGTGCAGGGACTGTTATATAAATATTCAATAAATGACATCTCATTTAATACTCAGATTGACTGTGGCCTCTAGGATCTCTAACTTACAGAGCTATCATAATGTAGTATACATAATTCTTAATGAAGTGTGTTTTGCTAGAAAATGATATATTAAAAGTCAGGCTGGAGTAGTTAAAGCTAATTACTAAAGTGAATCCAAGCTAATATGAGAACTGAAGCTTATTCAAGAACCTCATGTACCAGTTTACTATTGGTTCTTGTCCTCAGAGACTTAAAAAAATTTTCTTTTTAGCATGTAGTCTATCTGGCATATAAATTTCAAGACTTCCTTTTTACCTGAGAATTTGCAAAGTACTTGTTACCTAAAAGAAATCTGCAAAATATATAAACAAAAAGATGATGTATGTTAGCTGAAACCATTTCCTACAGATTTACACAGTAAACAATCCTGTCACAATGCAATATCTGACATTACATCCAATACAGAATAAATTGCAGAAGAGTGACAAACCCTGCAGTATTGGCAGCTTTAACATCTTTAAACCATGTCCTTACTTAAATTATCTTATCTGGGCACCCAATAAAAGAATTTTCTTCATTTACATTCACATAACATGGTTAAAAGGCCAGTCTGTATCTTAAGATGCATCATCAATGCACAATAACTGACACTAGATAGCTGTGTAACTGTCCAGAGGAACATTAAGTCGTGTTGCACTGACTTAAATGTAACTAATATGGTTAAAATGTCTGCTTCCCCCTCACTCCCTATGAAGGAAACTCTTCGAAAGTATGGAAGCTGAATTTCCACTTCTGATTCTATTGAAGGGACAAGAAAAGGAAATTAACCTACAAAGGCCCCTAAGCAGCTAAAAAAGCTAACACATACAAGAACTTAAAATGCTATTCATAAATTGTAGGAAAACAGTTAGCCAAAAATGTAAACAGACAATAGATGTTTGTAAGTCTTTCCTCATCCTACGGACTTACCAATAGGTATTCCAGTATGTTTACCAGCACTAGTACAAGTAGTAGATTCTGTGTTCCAGAATCTGTGGTAAACTACACAATGGGACATTGCTTCCTTGCGCTGTCTCATGTACTTCCTTGCACACTTGCATTTCTTTCTGAAGAAACGGGGGATACAGACTAGAGCAACAAGCTACAGAATTTTTTATAAGCACTTTTTGTCTGGCAAAAGGCCCCATACAAATGCAAACGAGGCTTTTCCACCTGACTAACAGGTAGATAAAAACATGCAGCAGAACACAGAACACAGCCTAACAAAACCTAATTTCTATAAGGAAGTTACTAGTTTAGTAAGCAGAAAATAGTGGATATTGTCTTCCTTGACATCAGTGAGGCACACACAGCTAGCTTTCCTTCACTTGATAAACTGTCTTTATCTCAACACACAAATTCTTCCACTTTTGCCTTTCTGATTCTCTCCTTCATTGCACCTGAGGGCAGTGAGCAAGCATCTGGGTGAGGACTCAGCTGCGTGAACAGGGTCAACCCACCACAACCATGTTCAGTGATTTCTTCAATGACCTCCTTTGTATGGCATTAAAACAGTAATACTCCAGTTATAACCTCCTGGACAACAGACTACATGAAAGTTCACTGGGTGAAAAATGAAAGAAACACAGGGGGAAAGAAAAAACAAAAAGAATCTTGGGGTGGGGGGAATCAACATTAACACCATGGTCAAAAAATGGTAACTTTTAAAGCAGTGAGATAGGGAAAACATAAACTCCTTGGACATATGCTAAGAAAAGAGGAAGTCAAAGTATTTAATCAAGTTGCCTAAGAAGTCATTCAGGAACACAAGGCAAAGCAGAAGAGATGCCTTGTCAGCTATCAGATAAAAGAAAAAAAAAAGAGAGAAGAGATAAAGGTAATTATGACAATGAAATCCTAAGATTCCAGGCAAGATCAACTCAAAGCAGTTCCAAACAAAAAAGTTTCAAGAAAAGGGCACTTGACATTTTTACTAAATTCTATGAGAAAACTCTGAATTAGTCATATTCAAGAGGTTCTCACCTCACCTGTTTAAATTTTAACCCATTACCACTTGTCCTATCACTACAGTCCTTAATGAAGGGTCCCTCCCCAGCATCCTTATAGGCCCCCTTCAGTTACTGGAAGGCTGCTATGAGGTCTCCATGCAGCCTTCTCTTCTCCAGGCTGAACAGACCCAGCTTTCTCAGCCTGTCTTTGTATGGGAGATGCTCCAGTCCCCTGATCATCCTCGTGGCCCTCCTCTGGACTTGCTTCAACAGCTCCATGTCCTTTTTATGTTGAAGACACCACAACTGCACACAATACTCCAAGTGAGGTCTCACGAGAGCAGAGTAGAAGGGCAGGATCACCTCCTTCGACCTGCTGGTCACACTCCTTTTGGTACAGCTCAGGATACGGTTGGCTTTCTGGGCTGCAAGCGCACACTGCAGCCGGCTCATGTTCATTTTCTCATCGACCACTACCCCCAAGTCCTTCTCCACAGGGCTGCTCTCAATCTCTTCTCTGTCCAACCTGTAGCTGTGCTTGCCATTGCTCCGACCCAGGTGTAGGCCCTTGCACTTGGCATGGTGAAACTTCATGAGGTTGGCATCAGCCCACCCCACAAGCGTGTCCAGGTCCCTCTGGATGGCATTCCTTCCCTCCAGCGTATCCACCCAACCGCACAGCTTGGTGTCATCAGCAAACTTGCTGAGGGCGCACTCAATCCCACTGTCCATGTCAGCGACAAAGATGTTGAATAAGACCGGTCCCAACACCGATCCCTGAGGGACACCACTCGTTACTGGTCTCCAGCTGGACATTGAGCCGTTGACCACAACTCTTTGTGTGCGCCCATCCAGCCAATTCTTTGTCCACTGACATACTTGATCAACAAACTCTGCATCAACGCACATACACCCAAAGGAAAAAAAGAAGTAAATAACACTGCTGAGACAAATTTCAGTATATTTGGTCACACTATAGGTAACAAAAGATCTGACTGTCAGCCCCAAAGGAAGCATGCCTTTGTCAATTCACAACAAGACTAACACAAAACCAGAAATAACAGTAACTGAAAAGTATTTTCAATACAAAAGTAGCAGAAAAGCACAGAAAAGCCATTTCCGGTATTTAGCTAGCAGAATTTAAACCACATTAAAGATGAAAAGTCAGACATGGAAGAAGATGACAGCAAAGGAATCTGTTGTCCTTACTTCTTTATCTGTCATTGTTTTTAAAGAGAAGCTACAGTGTGGGTTTTTTTAATGCTTTATTCTCTTAGAAGCATTAAGAAAGTGTGCTCACACATTTTGCTTAATGGTAAGGAGGTGAAGGGAAAGATCTGATGAAATCTTGGGAGTCCTTACCCCCCACACCTTTGTTTAAGACTTTGGGATTTTGTATCAGTTACAATAGGAGCCATAATTAAATTCTGAAACCCAACAGTTGTATACAAACTAATAAAGAAAAGTTATGAAAATTAACGAAAACTAAGGATCTCCTGAAAGAAGACAAAATGCTAGTGAAGTAGGAGCAGATTCACAGGTCAACCAGACATCACCAGAAGTAGCACAATCACTTCAAAAACAGGAAGTCAACCATTTTGAATCCAAGAAAAATACTCACAAACAGCATATGCTTCTGTGGGCATGATAAAGTGAATGGAGGGCAACTGAGTTTTGGACCACTGTATGTAACCTCAGGTCATCAACTCAAATTGTAACCAGTGGACAACAGGTGGTGCACAAGGCTACCAGATGTGATCATATCCCTTTAGTCTTTCTAAAAAAGTGTAACTACTGATTTTTCCAACTGAAGTCTAATAAAAGTGCGCTGCATTAGCAGTCCAAGTTTTGAAGGCCTGACAACAGTATATTCCCTAAGAACATGGAACACTGATGCCGTTGCCAAAGACCATTTTATCTCATGCATTATTACCAAAAAAAAAAAAAAAAAAAAAAAAAAAAAAAAAA
>NDXB01012140.1:5218-17504 GCA_002631895.1 Agapornis roseicollis
TGGTCGGTCAGCACTCGGTTGGTGGGGTGTCGTGAGTTATCTGTTGTGGTTGATGGGATGCTGTATTCTTTTCCTTTATCATTATTATTATTGGTGGTAGCAGCAGTGATTTGTGTTATACCTTAGTTACTAAACTGTTCTTATCTCAACCTGTGGGAGTTGCATTCTTTTGATTCTCCCCCCATCTCTCTGGAAGCAGGGGAGGGCAAGAAGGGGGGGGTTGAGTGAGTGAACGAGCTGCGTGGTTGGTTGGGTTTAAACCACGACAACGTGACGCTGTTATTCAAGCCTGAGATTTGTTCCTGGGTCAGAGTACAATTAAATTTGCCCACAGTGCCATCCTCCCCATGAGTTCCATGTCATACTGTTCCGCAGGGGCTCTTTTGCAGCAAGCCAGCCCCCTTTGAACACTTCTAGCTTTTCTGTTTGCTTGTTTGTTGGGGTTTTGATTGGAGGGGTTTTGTTGGCTGTTAGAGTTCTTTCTTTGTTGTAGTGTGTGTCCCTTCCTGTGCGGTGTTCCAGCCAGGCACTGGGCCGCTCACCCTTTCTGTAGATGCCCGTGTTGTCTGTGTAATTTGGTAATTAAAATAGTGCATACTTCTGACAGCTGTTTGAGAACATTTCTGTCCCTTATTTCTAGGAATTCCTGTAATGCATTGCCATGGTTACAGTTGAGTCACTAGGTCCTTCTCAGCTTTTGTAGATGGCAAATCATAGTGTCACAGACTGGTTTGGGTTGGAAGGGACCTTAAAGCTCATCAAGTTCTAACCCCTTGCCACAGGCAGGGATGAAGATCCATCTCTGTCACAAGGAGACTGGAAGCATGTCCATTGATTCCAGAATGGTGCTGTTGGCAAAGCAGCACTGATTTTCATCTGTAATCATTGTGTAGTTCAGGCTTTTTATTTAGTTCCTGCCTGTGTAAGTGCTTGCTCCAGAGACTGCAACTAATAATCCTTTTATTTAACCAAGTAAACAACCTCGGATAATTGGCTAATAAAAGCTTTGCTACGCTTGCATTTTTCCACTTGATATGTTATTACTGAAAGGCTGAGAGATAAGCTTTGTTTGCAGATATTTAGAATAATGATTTCAGCGATAAGTCCCCAGGGACTGCCTGTGCACATGAGTGCAGTTTAAGGAAAAACTACATCATGACCTTTACCCCTTCAGATGCAGATTATCTGGAATGAACTCATTGGAGAAATCAGGAGAAAAATAGGAGCAGCGATGCTTGAAAGTGCTTTAATGCAGTGGACCTGCTTATTCACAGCTAATCCTGCAGGAAGTTCCGTGTCTCCTTGCTGCAGCATGGTGATGTTGACATGAACATGTCAGGATGGGACTTACAGACAGTAAGAGCCTGGAGCTTTGGCAGGTTTGCTTTTCTAGTACAGCCTGCTCCTTGAAGGAGCGGAGCTGAAGGAAGAACAGGCTGTCTTGGGAGTAAGTGTATACTGTGTTGTTTGCTGTCACAAGCTGTTTGCACTTGTGACAATTCAAAGTTTGGATTGAAGATGTGATTTTGGCTGAAGTCTGGGAGGTGCTGAAGTGCAAAAGCCAAAGCTTAACCACATAGTGTGTTATAAATCCTAAAGATAGGGAAAACTAATCCTGGTATTCTGTTCAACTGGAATTTTTTGGGTGCTCTGGGATTTTAGAATGTTTCTCCTTCAAGTTTTGTGATGTGAGATGATGTTCTTCTAGTGTTAAATAATGCAATACACAGATTTGTGGCGCAAGCCCGAGCAAAGGAGCTGTTGTGTTACTGTGCTGGCATTACAATGCCTGTCAGCATTCCCCGATTTGTAGTGCTTTCTGACTTCCTTCGTTTCTGTTTGGATGAGCATCGTTGTATTACGGACATATAGTGAAACAGCATTTTCAAGACCTGGTTGTAAAACCTTTGTGGTCTCTCTTAAAACATTACTCTCTTTTCCTGTACTGCTCACTCGTTTTCTGACCTGAAAACCAAGACAGACTGCCCGCACGAGCCGCATGGTCAGTGCCTGCGTGTCCTTGGATATCTAACTCCTTGGCTACAGAAGATGCAGTATGAGCGAACTCATTTGCAGTAAAGAAGACAGAGAAGTGAAGGTGCATTAACTCAAACTTTTTCCCATGTGCAAATGCAGACTCTTTTCTTAGCTTGCTGGTGCATGGCAGTTGAGCCCAGAGCCAATCCCGTGGCCAAGTCTGTTGAGTTTTAGTCTCCATTTGACTAAATTCATCCTGAATTTCAGAGAAACTCTGAAATCTTGAACCTGCTGATGCCAGCACAAATTTTGTGGCTGATTTGAAAGGAGTAAGGATTTAAGTGTTAGTTTTCTTCTCCTTCTTTGTAACAAGACAGGTTGAAGCCAGGTGAGTTGCCTCTCCCTTAGGTGGTAGTCCTATGTTGAACGTGCTGGTCTTCCAAGCTGTAACACTGGGACGCTGTCCTGGGTTTAGCAGTAGCAGTCACTTTTTCTTCATCATCACATCACGCTGAATTGGGCACTGACTGACAAGGACACCTCTCCAGACTTTGATACTGGTGATGTGCTAAGAATGGCCTGTGCTTCATGAAGTTTTCTGTCAACTGCACAACAATGCATGAGCTAATTCACCTAAAACATTGCCTCTAATTTCTGCTTAGTGTATATGTATTATGTTACTGCTGACTAATTTTGCACAGGTTAGGATGTTAAATGGGAGTTTGGATAATGGGTAATGAGACATTAGGCAGAAGCTCTTCCCTATGAGGGTGCTGAGGCCCTGGCACAGGGTGCCCAGAGAAGCTGTGGCTGCCCCATCCCTGGCAGTGTTCAAGGCCAGGTTGGACACAGGGGCTTGGAGCAACCTGCTCCAGTGGAAGGGGTCCCTGCCTGTGGCAGGGGGTTGGAACTGGATGAGCTTTAAGGTCTATTCCAACCCAAACCGGGGGTGTCGTGAGTTATCTGTTGTGGTTGATGGGATGCTGTATTCTTTTCCTTCATCATTATTATTATTGGTGGCAGCAGCAGTGATTTGTGTTGTACCTTAGTTACTGAACTGTTCTTATCTCAACCTGTGGGAGTTGCATTCTTTTGATTCTCCCCCCATCTCTCTGGAAGCAGGGGAGGGCAAAAAGGGGGTTGAGTGAGTGAAGGAGCTGCGTGGTTGGTTGGGTTTAAACCACGACAGGTCCCTTCCAACCCAAACCATTCTATGATTCAATGATTCTATGAAGTAGAGAAAAAAATATTGGACAATTATATATGGATTTTCAGAAGGGAAGGTTTCACAAGTTTGTGAGTGATTAAGGGTCTCAAACAACATGGTGAATGTTTACTGCAAGTTTTCCAGTAGAAATCAAGTATGTTCAGATAGTGTGAAAACCCTGGGAAAAGAGGATTCTGCCTAAAAAATAAGCAGAGCTGGAGCAAGCTACAATATAGGGCCCTAGCTCTGGATTTAGGTTACTAATTTAGGAATTCAGTTTGAGGCAGAAGTTGATGCTCTTTCTATACAGTGAATATTTCAGTTATGAATACCTGAAAAAAGGGGGGATTTTTCTCAGCCTGCTTTCTTGTTGTCATTGTGCAAGCTTCAGGTCTCTAAAGGTGATATGAGTAACAACAGTTGCAAATAATATCCCTGCCGTTGGTCAGTGTAACAGGTGAATGTAAAGGGAAGGGAGGCTTATCTGGAAAGCAGTGTCTAGGGCAGAAGGCTGGTATGTGTAGTGCTGGTAGTGGCTAGGGGCCAACAAACTGCTAACAGGGAACAGTGTTCTGTGGAGGTAAGTACTGCCCTTACAAATACATCTTTGGGTTTCGGTACTTATTGGTACTAAGAAGCCCTCAAATGCAGAAACTGAACTAATATTTGGCAAACAGACTGAATAAAGCATCTAAGCTCTTGTATGATAAAAGGATTATTTCTTTTCTGCGCTATGATTTGGAAGAGTATACAGGAAAGAAAGGTATCTCATGTTGTAGCTGTGTAACAGCTGCCAGGAGTATTGAAATGATTTAGCAACAAACGCTTATTTTTCTTCATAATGTAAGGTTTATGGCTAAGCATTCTTGGTAGAATCCTTTCTTACTGTTTCTGTCTAAATATTTATGGTTTATGGAAGGAAGTTGAGCAAATAAACTGCTCATCATCATGGCACTGTCAAAGTTTAGAATAACCTTCAAGTTGCAAGAGAAATGCCCTGAGACGTCAACTAGATGAGCTTTATCTGAAGTTTATCACAGATTATAACCCTATGGTTTATTTTAGGAAGGCTTTTTACTCTGCTTTGCGAACCTCTGTTCTTCAGATGCCCCTATGGAAATGTGGATTTGCAGGAATGTCCAAGTTGGTGTCAAACGGCTCTCCTGTTCTTATGTCTGTACCAAACCTGCCATGCTGGGTACAAAACCAGTTCTTGTGCTTAAGCTTAATTGCTATTCCTGGCTTGCAGTCTGCAGTATCTTTTATCACTGAAATCTGATGCTGAGGTGCTGACTATCTTTGTGAACCCCTGGATAAGCTGACCTATAGACAGAAGAAGCAGGAAAGCACACTGCTTTCACAGAAGTAAGACTGGTGCCTGGCTCATTTAAGCATTTGGACTCAAACTTTTGGAGTTCGTGGCATCTACATGTGTTTTTGTGGTCATACACATGTTAAATTAACTCAAACATAATGCTTGCCCTTGTCAAGCTTACCTGTCTTCAGTGGTACCTGTTGATGCTCCTGTTGCATATGTGAGGCCTGGAAGAGACAGCACAGCCTGCTCTTGCTTTGGCCACAGTTCTAGAGCTTCTTTTCCTTCACTTTTCAAATGCTATTCAGAGAAGAGTCTATTAGGCTGCAGTGTACAGCGGGATCTTTGTCAAGAGGAAGAAGGACCTATGGATCCTTATTGCTAGGTGAAGTAGTAGAACATTGTGTTGGACAGCTGTGAGAGAAGTCAATATGATATATTCCAATTCTACTCTCTGAACACTCTATTGGGCTCATTCAGACACAAGCAGGAAGTACTAACTCACTATTTTCATACTGGATCTTGCTTTTTCAGCCTAGGGAAAAATCTGATGCACTCGGCTAAATGTTTTATTTGCTATGGGAATTTGCTTTGGCTAATACAGCTTTTAAGACCTGTTTGGTTCACTCAGAGGTCAAGGAACATTTATCTAAGAGAGTCTTCAGTAACATTCCTTTAACTTGGCAAGTAGAACAACCAGAGCGCCAGTTTTTCCTCGTCTTCTGAGTATTAAAGTTTTGCATGGATCCTTTTGGCCTGCAAGCAAACAGCGAAATTGCTTTTCAAATCTGAAGACAGGATCATGTCAAGGCAGAGTGAGATGGGTTACAAATTAGTTTCCATTTCCCTTATTGCCCTGTTAACGTGGGTTAACTGAAACCCCAGCACACTATGTGAGAGCTGAAATGTTTTGCAAAGATTTGTCTAAGCTTGCTGAAGTTCAGCTGCCTGCTGATACGACTTTTCATGCATCCAAGCAATCTGGAGATACCCAGTGTGAGGGAAGGCCCAATATTCTATGTGTAGTTGCTTCTCTTCACTGAAGAATCCATAGTATCTCGGTGTTCTCTGTATTTCTCTTACACCCACTGTCTGTACAGATGCTCAAAGTGTTTGTCTCAACTCCATAAAAAACCCATCATGCTTGGATAAATTCCAGATTAAAAACATCAGATTAAAAACATTTGAACTGGTTTCTTTCCTTTAGCAAGAAGAGGGTTGAAAGTTGATAGCCTGAGCTGCCTCCTGTGGCTTCAAGCAATAGAAAAAGCAAATATCTCTCCACAGAGTTCTTCATAGAGTCATAGAATAGTTCGGGTTGGAAAGGACCTTAAGCTCATCCAGTTCCAAGCCCCCTGCCATAAGCAGGGACACCTCACACTAAACCATGGCACCCAAGGCTTCATCCAACCTGGCCTTGAACGCTGCCAGGGATGGAGCACCCACAATCTCCCTGGCCAACCCATTCCAGTGCCTCAGCACCCTCACAGTAAAAAACTTCTTCCTTGTATCCAGTCTAAACCTCTCCTGTTTCAGTTTGAACCCGTTACCCCTTGTCCTGTGAAATTCCCTTTCTTCCACTTCCATATGCAGTTACTCCATAGTGTGTGCATGCAATTATTGTTCAGTTTATGTAAAGCTGAAGGAGGAGGAGAACTGGGGACACATTGCTGAGGAGCAGGATGAGATCCCCAGCCTCCTCATTAGCTGCTAATTGCTGGGAGGATTTCTAATACTGTAGAAGCACTTGACAGAAAGCTACACTTAATTCTCTCTTCTCCTTTTTGCCATTTCCTTTTGTGCAGAATTAGATTGGTTGTTTTATTATCCCATTGTATCGACATATCCTACCTAGTTTTCCTCTCTTTACTTCCTCGTTGGTCATTTTCATGTGTGTTCTCCCTTTTACCTGTAAGACCTTTAACTGCTGCATTTTGCAGTTGTTTGGGGAAAAGAACAGAACAAGATAGCCTTTCTGAGTGACAGAAGCCATGGATAGGAGGAAAAGTTGTTTATAAAGCTCTGAAAGAATCTGCATTGACCTTGAAATGCGTTTACCCTTTTTTATCTTATTCCATCTCCTCCAGTTATACCTGGGGAGAATGAAGCTCTTTCTTACCTGCTTCTGCCTGCTCAGGCAAATATCCTGGTTAGCTGGGTGAATGTTCTGCCATTGTTTTTAAACACCATTCTCAGCAGGGGCTGGTTAAGTCTTTGCACTGCTGAAAAAACACATGGTTTGGCTATAAGTGACATTTAAGTATACTGGAGTACTAGCTATATTCTAGTACCTGTAAACACCCACACCCCTATACCTATGGTCTCCTTTGATTCTTTTACCTCCTTCTGGAATTCTGAGGAGGTTTGTTAACAGTTATTTTCAGTAATCAAAAAATATTACTGCAGTTTTTTCAGATTTTCCATTACTGCTACTGTATTTAAAAAAAAAAAAAAAATGACATTTTCATGGTCCTTTTTGATTTTATAATAATCATAAGGTAATGATCTAATAAAATCTTTAAACTTAGAATCATCGAATCAGCTAGACTGGAAGAGACCTTTAAGATCATCAAGTCCAATCTTTACCCCAGCACTGCCACGACNAAAAAAAATGACATTTTCATGGTCCTTTTTGATTTTATAATAATCATAAGGTAATGATCTAATAAAATCTTTAAACTTAGAATCATCGAATCAGCTAGACTGGAAGAGACCTTTAAGATCATCAAGTCCAATCTTTACCCCAGCACTGCCACGACCACCACTAAACCATGTCACTGAGGGCCTCGTCTGCATGGTTTTTGACCACTTCCAGGGATGGGGATTCCATCATTCCCTGGGCAGCCTGTTCCAATGCCCGATTGCTCTCTTGGTGAAGAAGTTGTTCCTAATCTCCAATCTAACCTCCCCCCCAGCACAGCTTGAGGCCGTTATCTCTCATCCCTTGTTACTGACAGAAGAGGCTGACCCCACTTCACCACAACCTCCTTTCAGGCAGTTTCAGAGTGCAGTAAGGTCCCCCCTGAGCCTTCTCTTCTGCAGACTGAACTCCCCCAGGTCCTTCAGCCATTCCCCATCACGCTTGTGCTCCAGGCCCTTCATCAGCTCCATTGCCCTTCTCTGGACCTGTAGCACCTCAAGGTCTCTCTTGTGAGGGGCCCAGAATGGAGCACAGGATTTGAGGTTTGGCCTCACCAGAGCCCATTACAGGAGAACAATCACTGCCCTGGTCCTGCTGGTGCAGATACAGGCCAGGATGCCATTGGCATGGATGCCTACTTTGGCACATTTGTGGATATGATGGCTGGCTCACATTCAGCTCTGTCAGTGAGCACCCCCAACTCCTTCACCACAAGCAGCTTTCCAGCCACTCCTTCCCAGGCCTGGAGCATTGTGTGGGGCTGTTGTGGCCCAAATGCAGGACCGGGCACTTTGCCTGGTTGAGATTCATACCACTGGCTACAGCCCATCAATCCAGCCCCTGCAGAGCCTTCCTTATCCTCCAGCAGAGCAGCACTCCCAGCCAACTTGGTGTCCTCTGCAAACTGACTGAGGGTGCACTTGATCCCCTCACCCATCTGGATATCAGTGAAGATATTAAACAGCACTGTTCCTAACACCAAGCCCTGAGGGACACCACTAGTACCTGGCCACTAACTAGATGTGATGCCATTCACCACCACTCTTTGGGCTCGGCCATCCAGCCAGTTTCCAACCCAGTGAAGAATTCTCCTATCCAGGCCATGAGCACCCAGTTTCTCCAGGAGAACACTGTGGGAGGCAGGGTCAAATGCTTTACTTAAATCCAAATAGACAATGTCCACAGCTTTTCCCTCATCAACCAGGCAGGTCACCTTGTTGTAGAAGGAGATCCCATTGATCGAACAGGACCTGCCCTTCATGAACCCATGCTGAGGGGGTCTGATCCCTCCATTTTCCTGCACGTACTTCATGATCTCACTCATGATGATCGAGGTCAGGCTGACAGTCCTGTAGTACCCAGGGTCTTCCTTACTGCACTTGTTGTAGAAAGGCATCACATTGGCCAACCTCCAATCCCCTGGGACCTGCCCACTAGACCAGGACTGCTGATGGATGATGGAGAGTAGCTTAGCAAGCTCCTCTGCCAGCTCCTTCAGTACTCTTGGGTGTAACCCATCCAGACCCATAGACTTGTGTCAGTCTAAGTGGAGCAGGAGGTTTCTGTAACCTGAATTATGACATCTTCAGTCAGCTCCCCATCTCTGTCATCCAACTGAGGGAACTGAGTGCTCTGAGGATAGCTGGTCTGACTACTAAAGACTGAGGCAAAAACTGAGGTTTCTAGAGAAGACTATGTGTTTGACCTGTAAATTTCAGATGGTTCTTAGCATCAATTGAAACCAACCTGGGATGCGTATTTTGGTAAGTGATGGGATTTGAGATGAGGGAGGGACTAAGGTTCTCATTGCACTTACAGGTTCTTCTTTGGTGGTAATTAGTTGGCATCTTAGATTATTACTGAGACGAAATTACTCCTGAAGGAATTAGAGTGTCATATATGGTCCAGGAGGTTGGAAGGAGTTTGACAAAGTATCCTCAATAGCAGCATTTCTCTGCAAAATTTATGTCTTGCACTTTTTTCTGTTAAACCTTCTAAGTGAAAACTGAATACCAGCTAGGAAAGTTTTCAGTTTAAATTCAGAGAGAGGAGAGAACATCATAGCCCAGCCTTCACCCTCACCGGACCTCTTTGTGGTTTGGATTAAGTTTAATGGCTGTAACCAGTTCCTGAAACAGATTTGCTCTCGGTTCATTCCAGTGGCTTGTACAACTCTGCTTCTGAAGTTTAAGGAGAATAAAGATGGAGGGGAAATCGGGGCTTGCTTGCACAGGCTTGCTGTGGAAAGGCTGCTTCTGAGCCTTTCAGTAGCTTCTTGAAGAAAGGCTTGTTTTCACTGAAGCGCCTTTTACTGTTTAATAGACTTTTCTGTGCCAGCTGCAAAGGGTTTGCCTTTTGATTTTTGTCCTGAAGCACAGTTTTGGGAGCTTCTGCAGTAGACAGAGCTTGGGTTTAAAGTGCAGAGCCAATGCCCAGAAGAGGGCACTCCTGCCCGAGGCAGCTTCTTCTGCAAGCAATACATCAGAAGTACTGTACATATCTCATATGTAAATCATATTTCATTTCATAGAATCACAGAATGGTTTGGGTTGGAAAGGACCTTAAGGTTGTCTGGCTCTAACCCCTTGCCATGGGCAGAGACGCCTCACACTAGACCACGTCACCCAAGGCTCTGTCTACTGCAGAATGCATGGGGAGAATGATGCACCTGATAACGCTTCTTTCAGTGATAACTCATCTTTCAGTGAGATCTGGTTTTGGTTTGTTTTCTTTATTATTAAAAAAAGATAATTTAGAACGAAGGGTAAAATTAACTGCTTCCATCAAGGCAATACCTTGGTGTATTCAAACAACATAATTTGAGGAAAAATAATACTTGAGTAGCCCATGTTTGCTGCCAAGTTGAATGGTGCAGGCCCCTGGTTAGTCATCCAAACTGGATGTTCGCTGGTGTTGTCCTAGATGTTATATGACATGAGTCTTCCCTGCAGGAGTATTCCCTTCATGGGATTTATTTCGTTCATTCCGTTTAGTACAAAAAGCCTGGTTCACTCACAGCTGGGGAAACCAGGTAGAGGAGAGGGAGCTTGCAAAGTAGGGATGCTGCCTTCACTCTCTGACAGTAGGGATAAAACCAAGCTGTGATGTAGCAATGCTAAACCTCTGGGAATTAGAACAATAAAAAGTCTTTAGTTTACTGATTACAGACAATGTTTTATTAAATAAATCGTTTTCCTTTGCAAAACAGTTAAGAGACCTTTTTTGTGTTGAGCTCTTTTTAACAGTTTTAAGTTTTGACAGCTGCAAGTTTCAATGTACTTTACTGAAAGTGTAATCACTCTTAACACTTACTCAGAACCTTATTAATTCTATGATCCTAAAATGGAGGTGTTATGTTTTCTGGTCATTGAAAATCTTGGAGGTTTTATTTGGATGTCTTAATGGTTACAAATGGTGTAAAATAAAGTTTGCAAATACAAATTGAGACCTAAATCCTTGCCATAAAGAAAGGTTCCTTGTTTCTGCATTGTATTTTTTTTTTCTTTTAATTTTGTGATGGTCTACATTAGATCCTGGTCATATAATAGAAGTTAATAGTCAACACAGGGACAGCTCTGTCTCTGCAGTGGGTGTTTTCAGGTGCCAGCAATCTCATTTAGCTTGAATGGACATCCTGGGAGACTGGACTCCTTTTCCTGCCAAAGGTAGCCAAATTTCTGTTGAAATCCCAGCTTCCTGAACTGAAAAACCTGAGAACAGGATGACTTTCTTGCCCTCATTTTCATCCATGTTCATAACTTTCCTGCAGGTATCACTAACACGGGTGTTATTAATGTGAGTGACTTACAAAGGTAAGAACCTGACTTGAAGTATCAGGATTGTTTCATTTGAGTAGACTTAGATCTGTTTGTAATTTTGTGCCAGTGTCAAGCTAAGATCAGTCTGACCTGTTGCGTTACTGATTAAGCAGTTCATCTGTTAATATTAGTGTATGCCATAATTTTTGATGTGCATAATACTTATGAAAGAAAAGATCCGCCTTAAACTAATGGTACACAAATGTGAGTTGTATAAATGGCCATTCTGATGGTTTGGAAGATAAAAAAAAGTATTTATTAGACATGTCTTCTGGTTTTCCTGAAGGAAGTATAAATGTAACTGACTTTTTTTTAACATACTCTACTAGGACTCTTAATGGAAATGCTGATGTGAACGGTGCTATTGCAATGGTTAGATGATAGACTACAGAAAGCAGCAGTGCCACCATCAATAACATGCTGTCAGCAGGTGTAGCATCAGGTAAGCCTGGCTGCAGCTGGAGCTTCCAGGGGCAGCACCGTTGTAATTCCCTTCCTCCAAGACTTTTCAAATGTGTTGCCCTGAAATGGGATCTCCGTTTTGTGCACGTGGGAAAAAATATTCCTTCATTTGGAAGAGCTTATGAGAAATGATGTTTGATTTGGTTCAAAACTCAGCTGACAGCTTATTCTTGGGAAGGAAATTGTTGGTAATAATCTTCTTGTGTCTCCTAAGCATGATAAATGCCAACTCATGGAAATGATCTGATTTTAAAATTACCATGGTCATTCTTTGGTTGCTTTCTGTTGTATTTATCAATGGCAGAATAAAGTAGGTGGGTAAAATTGTGCTGAAAAAATAACCTACCAGGTCAATATCTATTTGTATCTATTCAAGTAGAAGCCATACATCACCCATGAGTAAGCTTGGGTTTGGGAATGGGTTTGGGAATGGGAAATATTGACAGGTTTCGGCAGCCACCACTTCAGTAAGAAGTAGAATTTTCAGGTACTTGTCCAGTTACCTAGGTGGTAACCCAGATGTCTTATATCTTTGTGCCGAGGTGAGAAACATGAGAACAAGCCTTCCAGAAGGCTTCAGTACTGTCTGCTTTTTATCTGTGAAAGTAGCATCGTGATTTTTGTGATGTTTTGGTGCCTCCAAGATCAACTTCCCACCTGAGCCACTCTGGACAAGGAGATACTCCGACAATTTCCAAAATGAAGATAAGTTATGCTGGCAGAAGTTTGTTCAGTTGGAAAAGGGATGGGCAGGAAGATGCAGCAGAAGCAGTAGGAGGCAATGGAGAGTCCGGTTGTCTCCAGTGGGGAGGCAATGAGGAGACAGACAGATAGCCAGGTGTCGTGGTTTAAACCCAACCAACCAC
>NDXB01012142.1:7294-75317 GCA_002631895.1 Agapornis roseicollis
TTTTTTTTTTTTTTTTTTGTGCTAATACTTGATTTCTTCGTACCCTCCATAAGATAGAATGGCTGTGTATCAAATGTCATATACAGTTAATGCCTTGAAATCACAAAAGCTTTTTGGTACCTATTAGTGTTTGATTTCTGTGAGAATCATAGACGTCTAAGTCCAGAATGATCAGAACAGACAGAAAAGGCAATAGAGAACACTTTGCAACATGCAGTTCAGCCCAGGTTCAGCACCCCACAGATACCCCAAATCTTTTCTCAGGTACTGTCTTCATGAATAAATATAATGATCTGAGAACTCAAATCACATAACCACCATAAAATAAATGTCGTTCAGACAGCTGAAGTAACTAAGATTTCTTACATTGCTATCCACATTCAGCACGGACTTTCTTTCCAATAGTGTTGGCCATCCATACCATTTGTGAGAAGAATTATGCACAGCTACCAGCTGCCTTTCCTCCCTAGTTCAGTTTCTCTGTTGATAAATGTGTCATGAGGACCTATTTCACCAGAAATACTGACAGACCAGATATTACTTTGGAAGGAACATCTCACCTATGTTGCATGGTTCTTCTACTTACATTTCACCCTACTTTTCAGCTATTCTAGTAGTAGGATCTAAGAAATGGGTGTTATGTTTCTTCTAGAGGAGTAAACTGTCTCTTTTTTTTCCATTCTATCCCATGGGTTTTGCTAGAATTCACAGTGACTGGAAATGGTTTTTAACCCCTTTCCCAGCTGCTTCAAAATGCTTTTTTCTCATTGCTTTTTCTCAATGTGCACAGACGAGGCAGTTGGGATAATATGCATTTGTCTTGTGGGTGAATTCAGTAGGTTAGATTATAAAAACCCATTCTAGTTGTCCATTCATCTCCACCTTGTGGTCAAACCAGATGATGGTGCCATCTTTCAGACATACATTTTAAGATAGAATAAAATACTTTATTCAACTCAAAGACAAAGATTTTATTTGTTCAAAGGAGTGGCATTTATATGGAGGGTTGAAGTATTTTTCTAGGTCTGCTGTCTGTGAAACCTAATTCAAACAATTACGTAATGTAATTGTTTGAATATGTATGGCAAAATGGTCATCATTATATGTAGGTTTATTTTAAAATATTTACATTGAAAAGTTTTATTAGAACTTTTTTACCCATTTTGATGTTCACCTGCATGTAGACTCCTGTGAAGATTCATCTTTGTCTAAGAAAGTGAAATTCATTCTTCTGTACATCTAAGAACCAGAAATAGGAGAAAAAAACAAATTAATGATATTTTTTCATTAAATCTAAAGATTTAAGAACTTAAGCATCATAAGAATTGCTGCCTGAACCCCTTGGCATAAAACCTGAAATAAGCAGAACTGAATTTGATATGAGGAGTATTGCCTCTGAGGTACTTGATAGTTGTAATTTAACTCATAATTTTCATATACAAGATTGAGTTTGTAGTTGCCTCTCAATGCAGTGTATATGAAAGGGCCAGTCCTACAGAATACAGGCACAAATTCTACTGTGACATGGTACATATAGGAAGGAGTTCCACAATAAAATATTTTTCATGGTAGAACAGGTTACTTGCCTGCAAAAGCTGAGACTCACTGGGTAAGAGAGTTGTGCAATGTAGATAAATCTCCTGATGTACAGATGTTAAGAAAATTACTTAATGGGGAAAAGGTCATATGCATGATTGGAAATACCACATACAGTAAAAATAAACAAGGCCCAACCAGCCTACTGATGGAAAGAGAGATAGTAATAAGTGAAGATTAGGCAGGCAGTACCTATTTTTGCACAGTTACACTAGCTGCATTATGAAGATTTACAATCTTATCCTGAAGATTTTGCATGGGACAATCCCCCATCACTGAGATCATCCCAGCTGGGACATCCTTTTGTGCTGTTGGTCAGACTACAGCTTCTAAGTTTTGAATTCCTTTTGCACAAACAGAGCTCTCTCTAGGCTGATTATCACCCAAGGAATGAACAAACTGAAGCAAGAAACAATTCTGGTAGTGAATAGAAGTCTGGATGCTGACAAAGCCTATATGAAGCCCTAGCATTATGTTCAGTTTAAGCACACCCCTGTGGAGCAAGGCTCTTTTCAGTATATGTGTGACACAGTATGAGTGACATAGCCTATTCTACAGTCCTACAAGAATCAACTCTGTGGCTAATACACTGACACAGAACTCTAGTGTAGCTAGTTTCTCTCCTGTTTCTGCAGCTGTATCTACATTACAGTCATCAAAACTGACTGCACTACGTGCAACTCTACAGCGCAGCAACTAAGGCTTCAGTAACCAGCAACTGCAATCCATTTCTGGGTAGACTTATAAAACTTACCCTATGCAGCTACTTTGCCCTTTACAAAGATTATGCTCCTACTGTCAGGGTGCACTAGCAAGCCTTAATAGTTTTAACTAGCCTCACCTGGACCTTCACCAAAGCTCTCTGTCCATAGGCCCAGGAGCACCATGTAAACTCAGGTTTGGGTCATTGTTTCTTTCTTGAGTTGCTCTATAGGAGAGCTGATCTCTGTGCTGGTTATACCTATGCTTTGCTCTGGATCGATTTCATAGCTTGACCCCAAGCATGCCTTCTGGCTGTGAAGATGCCTCATGATTGCTGGCCTGTGTCTGACACTGGTTACCTTCACCTGACCTTGACTTGTGGATTGACTTTCCAGCCTTACTGCCATGAACTTGCCTGATGATCTGGACTGGGCCACTGTCCCCTGCACTGCCCTGCAGGAAGAGGAAGCCTTCTAACCCTGCTTTTCTCTGATGGAAGGCTGGTGAGAGGGTAATTTTGCTCATACCCCTGATAGTCACTGCACCTGACCCATAGGTATTCCTCAGTCTCAGCCTGCTGCTGTTTCATCTACAGCCAGTGTGGTGTTTCTCCTTGTGCTAGATGAAAGACAAATAAGGCAGAACCCTTGCTTATATCTTCAGCTTGTATCTTAGACCAGTGCAGGTGGCAGAGGATGATATTTTGTTTTACTTACTAGAATGTTGTTAGCTGGGCAAATGTCATCCTGAATTGTGCTGGCAAGGATACTCAATTTGTTATTAACTCCTTGTTATTGCACATATGCCTGCAGTAGAACTTCTGCCCTTTGATATTGCTGTAAATAAGAACTAACTCTGACTCCACTATTGTTATTAGGTTTGCAATCTCATTACTGAGGGTAATCTGGATGAAGGCATATCTACAAATTCTACTAGTACTCATAGCCTTATATCTGCCTTGTTAATCTGGGGACTATAAAAATTTTTACTTTAATGGTGCTTAAATCATCAACGATAATGGGATAAGACACAGTGATCTCAACTGTTTTCTTATCATTTCTTCAGAATGTCTTTTTATTCTAAATAAAAAAGTATCTAAATTACATATGATGATAAAAATAGGAGAAAAGTTTCCATCCACTCTTAGAATTATGTATCTGATGAGATCTTAAAGCTCCCATACAACAGTGTGGTGAGCAGGAATCAAGAGGTGACACTACTTGCCTTTAAATGTCATGTTCAGTAAGACTTGTAGTAGTTTCAGCACTGAGCAGAAGAGACATTACAAAGGGTTGTGGACCCTAGAACTACCTTTTAAGCACCAACAGAAGAACCGTATGTATGCTCCTGGTCCTCAATATTAATTTGGTATTTAGGTTTTGTAAGTTTAATATTTAGTTCATAAGCTAGGTTGTAAGTTTGATACATAGTTCTCATAAGTTCATCCTCCTGATAGTCTCTTGTCCTGACGTCAGCATGAGGATGGTTAAATTCCAGAAGACTTGGGTCTCTAGGCAGCTCTTACTGTTGTATTATGCAGTTATTCTGGAGCATGGTTATCTTTGAAAGCGTAGTGCTGCTGATACATTGGGTTAATGTAGAACTTATTCACTGGTCAACTGGGATAGACATTTGGCCTACACACCATTCCAGGAAGTGATGTAACCCTTCCTCACATAGCTTCCACAACTTGTTTCTCATACCTCATTTGAACACCTGGAGTTCTGGCCTGGTCTCTGATCTGATCCCACTGTCTGGCTAACAGTGTGACCCCACTGTCTGGCTAACAGTGTGACAAAGTTAGACAGAAACAGCCTGGGCACAGAGCCCTGGCACTAGTGTGTAACAGTGCCATGTTCCACCCATTGCATTTGAGGTCTCACACAAGGCACAAGCTGGTTTTGCTCTCAGTATTCAAGCCTGCTCTCATCCCCATCTCGGAGGAGTTTTCCATGCAGTCTGGCTTGTGCCAGTACATCCTCAGCAACCAGTCATTGCACTCTCTTCACTGCTATGTTGGGACTCCCCATTATTCTGGCAGACTGTTTCCTTGAAGCTGGAGAGCTTCCACCCCATGCCTTTTAGCAGAGCTGGGCTTCCTGCCCCTTCTTTGCTTTGCCTCTCCTCATGGGGCTGATTTGTGGCTGATAAGCCCCACAGCAGAGCTCAGACGGGGTAGGACTCTCTTCCTGTCTGTGTTTCATATCAGAGAGACTTTTCTTATTCTGAGCTAGTGGAAGAAATGTTCTTCCTTCAGCACTGAAAATGCTAAAATTATACTTTCCACAAAGGAATAAAAATATATTGTTTGTTTACATTCGTGGTGTTCATACTTTTTCAAGTGAAGAGGTACTCTGGCATGAGCAGGAGTGCAGTTATGAGCCCATATCCAAAGGGACATCCCAGTTACATGCAGAGATTGTGAGGAATGGGGCAGAGATGATGAACACGTGGCACATTCTTCTCAGGTTTAGGAAATGCTATCAATCCCGCTCCATATTACTGTTCTTGTGCATACTATCTCTGGAAAATCTAGCATAATTGGAAGCAAACCCATGTAGCCTGGGACAGCGCTGTGCATCTATGGGTCTATTGAATCCTTACCCAAGTAAGAAGTTGTGCTGGAAAGAACCCTATTTGTTTTTTATTTAAGTTGCTACTGTGCCTTCTATTACCTGGCACTTATTCCCAGACCCTACAGGGAATATGCTTCCATCCTTTGGTCCCCATCTCTAAAATACTAATGAAATCTCCTGCTTACCTCAGTGATAGAGGGTGATTTGCTTAGCTACCAGATTAAATGTAACTTGTGACCCACAGAGGTCTTGATCAGCAGCAAGTTTGCCTCTCTGGAGGCATTAAGCACATTGAGATGATGTGAGTGGGCTTCTGTGTGATCCTCTGGGACAGCCTGGCAAGTAATAATGCATTGCAGTAGTAATAGAACACTGGAGTCTGCAGTCAGAGCTTTACTATTTCCTGGGTAAGCCTTTGTGATTGCTTCAGTCTTGAAGCCTGTTGACTGGACCCTTTTGGTAGGGGAAAACCTGAAGGCAATTTCTGGATCTCTGGAGAAAAGTCTGCTATTTATTTCTCTTACAGTTTGTCTAGACAGCATCTAGCCAAATGGAGGAAATTGTACATTGTGAACAGAACAAATATAAAACAAGGCTACCGGAGGTAATCAAATACAGCAGATACTTAGAGGATGCAGCTGACACAAAGTATTTCTCTGATAGTATCAGAAGTGGTGACAAGGCCCACAGCCTCATAAGTTGGGACACTGAAGAATGATTTCCACAATCTACAGCGGAAAGTATTTTGGGCCAGTAACTTCTGAGAGAGGCCTAAGTAGGTCTTGAAGTATACCCATCTCTCATGACCAAGGAATGGCTCCTCTTGTGTCCTAGCAATGGCAGGTATGCATCCTCTGTGTAACAGCATGTGAACTTGCAAGTTGTGCTGCTGTTGTGAAAAAAAGGATTTCTAATAACCAAGCACCTTCCAGCTGCAGCAGGACCACTTCCACTGTGTGAACTTGATCTTCAGGTTAATTTAAAATACATACTCAGGACAATGCAGCTTTCTGGTACTGAATTTTGTAGCTTTTGGTCATGCAGTTACACTACCACAAAGATCAAATAGCAGCCCAAATATAGTCCTGTACAGTGCTCACTGTGCTGCTTCTCAGTACAAAAGCAAAATATTCTCTTTGGTCTGATCTACACACCACACAGTGTGGTTTAGACTGTTCAGAAACTGTACTGCCTATACAGGCATGCACAAACCTGTATGTCTAGGTGATACTTCTTAGTAGGTTAACTTCTTTTCAAAATACTTCCTAAAACATGGATGTGGTTGTGCAGAAGCCTCTTTTAACTAACAGTCAAAATGCTGACTGTAGAAGGTGGAAATCTGGCTCATGCCTGTGTTCTCCAGCTATATTGCTGACAAGAGAGTGGCTGTGAGGGAAACAGCATGAGGAACTGTGGGGAGAAAGGAAACATCAAGACCTCCAAGATCAGGCTGCAACAGGTTGTCTCAGGCTCTGCCTCTTGCGTTAGTAATCTATGCGGTCATTCTCCTGCTCATAAGAGAAGAGCTTAGTATGTCAGGGTATATGATCATGCTGGTCATAAAGAGCAAAATAAAGAGAGGTTTTGTCCAACACAGTCATAGCATGGCTTCTGTTGGAATATCCAACACTGGTTGCAACTTCATGTGTCTCAGTGATACAGAACAGAACAAAAACGGAAAGGAACCTACCCATAGCGTCAGGTTGTTCCCAAGTAATAGTTTGATTTATTTATGCTCCAGAAGAAAGAACAATTGTAGAATTTTTCCTGTAGAAAGTGTGCTTACAATTTCTCCCTCTGGAAGGGCTTGCTCATTGACAGGTTTGAAGCCTCTCAGACACCAAAATACTAAATACTTAATAAAATGGAGCCATTTCTGCTTCAAACACAAGTAATCCAGTACTGAACCTATGTGATGCTCTTTCTCACCAATGGCTAGCTCTGTGATGACAGGCTACAATATGGGTCTATCTAAAAGTAGTTGCCACTGGTAATGGTGTTGACACAGCTAAAGCCAAACAGCAGAAAGGCTGGTGCATGACTTTCTGCCTCAGTCACTGGCTCTGATGGTTTTGGCTCATTTTCTGAGAAAAGTGTCTCTATGTGGATTACTTCTGTAAATGGAACCCAAGGGTCCTGGTGCCACAGACCCTCGACAGCTACTGACCCACACAGGGCAGCCTAAAGTTAGACTTCATTTTCCCATTGCTTCACTCTTGTGATTTTTCTGGTACACACCCTTATATTTCAGGGTAATGTGACATACAAAGAAACAGACTTTTCAAGCAAGTTTCTAAAGCAAGTTCTTTCTGCTATACAGCATGGGGCATGGAGACTAAAGAGGGAATACTTATTTGTCACCCTTCCCCAGTTTCCTTGATGCTTTTCAGCAGCATTTGGGATTTGGATTGATGGTCATGGCTATAGGTTTCTTAAATCACTTCTCTTCTACTGTACTTTCCCTCTGAACCCTAGAGGCTCACTGTGTTTTTCTGCCATGACAAATCTAGCAATCCTAAATCCATCTGACTCAAGCAACACAAGTGTTGTCCACAATCCTGCTATACAAAGAGCTGTGTTACTTTTGCTCCATTTCCCTTTTCTGAAACTGCAGCCCTTTGTTTTTGTTGTTCCTACTTTTAGGCTTAGCATTGGTTTGGACTTGAATTTATACTGACACCTTCCTGTCTTTGGAAATCCTTCTGTTTCAAAGTGCCATAATTGCTCTTGCAAAGACTCTTAGGGTTTTGGTCTACACTCGCTTCTGCATGTAAAGCCTTACAGTGACACTGGACTGTACCTGTGCTTTCATTCTCTGGAACTCATGCATGCTCCTTTGGGAAGAAAGATTCAATGAACAGTGCAGTGCATGTATGAGTTGTGCATTTAAAAAAACCTTGTCCCTGGGTTAACTTTGGCCCTTATGGAACTTGGCACAGCATATCACTAACAAAGACAAACACTGCCGAACATTAATGGCTATGTCATTGCTACGAGTTTTCAAATGACAGATTGCCCACACTGTCTGGTATGAGTAAAATGTTATTGAATTATTGATCTAAGCTAAAATGTAAAGGGAAAAAAATTAATCAAGTATTGGGCTGAGGCAGATATCTACCACAGACAATTCTAGCCCAAACTCATAACATTTAGCAATATTGTAAACTGTAGAAAACAGATGCTTCTAATGGGAGCTGTTGTACCCTCTTAAGAGCTGGCTGTATGAGTCCCACCTACAAGCACCCACCAATGCTTCTGTACAGTACTTGCATAAAGCCTACTTGTGATAAAACACAGTGTAATTTGTCAAAGGCTTTTCCTCCTACTCATGTTTCCGGGGGTTCCTTTCTAGATTAAAGATTCTTTCCTCTCTCTTACCTAATGCCTTTCCAAAGCGACAAGGTCCAGTTAGCAGAAGGTCCTGAAGTCACTCCTATGGCTTCCCTTAGTTATATTGCATGAAAGAAGAGGGTCTATGGGTTAAGCTCCCACCCTGTCTAGTACAACCTAAAATCAATGTTGTTCTAGATCTCAGACTTCTTCTTTGCTCTGGAGCATGTAACTGCATGTAGTTTTCTGACTATAATCACATGCATATTAAAAGCGCTATTGTGTGAGTAAACTCACTGAAGATTCAGTGGTGCTTACCTAGCAAGGTATTGCTAGCTTGAGGCAGGTAGGATGTAGGTCAGTAGGGAGCTCACATGCTGAGAAGATGTGGGTGGATTTTTCATAATCCTCTGATGGACAGATACATTGAGTAAAACATAAAGAACTTGTGGTCACAGATTTGCTGTCTTGCAAGTGAGCGTGTGTGGCAGAGGAAGACTTGAAACTGACTGATCTCAGTTTGTTTTGGTAATGGAAAGTTAGAACTAATAGCTGGTTTTCTCACAAGAAGCTCCACCTACTTCTTGCTCACTTTGTGCCATTACTGTAAACATACTACATCAAGAAGGTGATAGAAAAAAAAAAGGCAAAGAAATTCACATGGTAAGTGCATATTATTAAAGGCTTAGAAATAAAGCTGTCAGAAGTAGTAAAGAGAGGCCCAGACATTGCACAGCATATGTGACTGATTACAGATTGTAAAATAATGCACAATGGGACAGTGTACACAGGCCAAGGGAAAGACTGTCCAGAAGGAATTAATGAGGGGCTTCATTATTTTGCCAGACTGCGGCTGGGCATCTGCTGGAATGGCCTGCAGCTGAGGCAAGCTGGGTCTGTAGGAGCAAAGAAACTGCAGGGGAAACAGCTTTGTTAGAAGTACTGGTGATAGCTTAATAGGGCCGGTTTTCACCTGCTTAACAGAAATAATGCACTGGAACTCAGATAAGTGTCTTCTGCAGATCACCACCTGCAGCCCATGGAGGAGCCCACACTGGACCAGGGGGATGCCCAAAGGAGGCTGTGGCGCTGTGGTGGCCCTGTGGGAAGCCCCCACTGGAGAAAGCTCCTGGCAGGAGCTGTGGCCCTGTGGAGAGAGGAGCCCACGCTGGAGCAGGTTTGCTGCAGGACTGGGACACCAAAGGGACCCATGCTGGAGCAGCCTTTTCCTGAAGGGCTGCACCCCTTGGAAGGACCCACACTGGCACAGTTCATGTAGAACTGCAGCCTATGGGAAGAACTCACGTTGGAGAAGCTCATGCAGAACTGTCTCCTGTGGGAGGGACCCCGTGCTGGAGCAGGGGAAGAGTGTGAGGAGTCCTCTGAGGAGGAAGGAGTGGCAGAGACAACGTGTGATGTACAGACAGCAGCCTCCATTCCCTGTGCCCCTGTGCTGCTGGGATGGAGGAGGTAGAGAACTTGGGAGTCGAGTTAAACCTGGTAAGAAGAGGGAGGTGGGGGAAGGTGATTTTAAGGTTTAGTTTTATTTCTCATTACCCTACTTTGATTTGATGGGTAATAAATTAAACCAAGTCAGTTTTGCCTGTCACAGTAATTGCTGATCTCTCCCTGTCCTTGTCTCAACCCATGAGCATTTCCTTATATTTTCTCTCCACCATTTGGCTTAGTAGGGAAAGATGTAGAGCAGCTTTGGTGGACACTTGGCAGGGCCAAACTCTTTTATGAGCTTATCATGAAACAATAACAGTAACCATAAAAGAGAGTTTTGAGATGAAGTCCTTTCTCATGCCTATGATTTATTTGCATATCATCCCTGCTCTGTAGGATTGAAATGATGACTCAACTAACTATACTTATATTCTGGCACAGAAATGCATGCTTGTAGTCAGTCTGAAGCTGTATGAGTTTAACAAGGTATTCTCTGGTGGTGTATGTGGAGACCAACAGGTTTATGGGATACAGGACTTCTCTTCCCCAGCAACTGCTTTCAGATCAACCCATCTCAAACTGAGCCATTTGTAGACAAACTTTCTGCTGATGTGAATGAGAGAATGTGCTCACTCCAGTGGATGGGAACTTCTTAGGAAAATTTTGGTCCAGAAATCTTGAATGCCCATTTATGAGTAAAAAGGTGCTTGTCTTCTAGGGAACAAAAGTTTTCCTCCCACTAACTTTCTTCATGGCTGGGCACTATCTGCTCCTTTGATCTCTTGAAAAATCCTTGTTTGAAAACTAGTGCTTTTGACAAACCTACTGAATGCACCTAAGAAGAAACACTAGATGTTAAAGGATCCTGTTTTCTGTGTGAAATTTATACTGCCCATTAATGGCTGGAAAGCATAGCCAAACAAATGCAAACAAGAAAGCAGGCACACATTTATTTTTATCTAATTCTATGTAAGACTAAAGCTAGTTCTAGTGTTTTCCAACAGTTCTGCCCTGATGGTGAGGACTTACAACAGAATCTTTGAAGAGGACAGTTTTAGTCTCTCCTGCATGAAAGAAAATATCTACTATCCCTACTTCAGGAGGATATGAGGCAAAATCTGTACTTCTCTTCCAGGAAAATGTTTCTAAAAGACATGGTAACAAAGAACTGCAGTTAAAATACATTGAACAAAGGGAGACCTGCTTGCCTTCTAGAAGGAGGCACTGTTTCTTTCATGTCTGCAAATCAGGGTGAGGTGATAACTGGGTTCACATTTGAAGATGAAACAAAAGCAAAGATCTGATTAAAATAAACCCCCAGATTCTAGAGTTACATCACAATTTCAGTTGCCTCAAGTCTCAGGCTGTGCTATTCTTCAGAGAAGGACTGGGAATGAGCAGTAATTCACCAGCATAATGCCAAATGTCACGTTAATACGATATCTTGCTGCTACATCATGAGCACACATGCAGAAAAATTAAGCATCTAGGTGATGCTAGATGGGGGACCACTCTTCACCTCCAGCCTTTGCCCTTATCCAAATGTGGGCTGAAAATTCTGTTTTTCATTCATTCCCATGGGAATATATTTATTGCTATGTCTCCAGGTATTTTTTAATCTGGTTATTCATATTTTGGTGCATGAGGCTACATAGAGTTGGTAAGGTTCTTTCTGATGTGTTGTTGTGTGTAAAACCAAGGTAACAGTTCTAAAATATACTGTCTGCTCTTAATCATAATCTTATGTGTTAAGCAAGTAATAACACTTACCTTGTAGGGTGGAATGAGACCTACCCTAATTGAGCCAAAACAGCACTTGATTCATTGAGGGGATTTTCCAGGCTTTTTTTATTGTTGTTAGACTTCAGGGAAGACTTAAAGATTTCTAGGTTTGGATCTGAATGTTTAATTCCAAGGCTTTTTGGGTGAAGCAAATTGAGGCATTCAGAAATTCAACATCCATCATAAATCTGTTCCTAATCTCTCTGCCTTGGTACTAGATTCTTTTCTGATGGTCTCTGCACTGAGTTTTCAATTGTACCCCTGAATGGGTTTGAAGTGGGTGAATATCTGGTTCCCTGAGGTTTTGTGCTATGATGGAGTTCAGGAGGCAGTTTTAAACCAATGTCACTGTGTGCTTACCCAGCCAATACTTTCAGCTTCTCTATAAGAATGTTGTAGGAGACCATACCAGAAGTCTTGAAGTTGAGGTGCACAACATCCACTGCTCTCCCTGCTGCACAGAACAGATCTAGTTGCTACCTGGGTTACATAGTCACTGCTGAAGCCTGTTATTGCCAGTGGATGTGCTGCAGTGCCAGCATGAAAAGCCAAAAATAGCCCATGGAAATAAACTTAGCTAGACTTCTGTGGTACACAACTGTCCTCACTTAACATGTGCTCCTTTTTTTCCCCCCAAAATGCTTCAATGCGTTTGTTCTTCTGGATGATGTCTGGTGCTGGTATGCCCTGTTGAAGGCTTATGCCTTGTCTTTTGCCTTAATGGACAGAGGCCCCAAGTGGCCAATTGGATCTGTAGCCTGCTCCAAAGCAACCTCCTGTCCTCAGTCTTACATATCAGTAAGAAGCATGGTTTGATGCATATGTCTCTGAGTAGGTTTAGTTGTGAGCTTTGAAATAAAAGATTTTTCCTTAAAATCTTTTGATTTAAAATATTAAAAAAAAAAATCTTTTGGCAAGTGCCTGAACACAGGGGAAATATAAGTTTACATCAGAATAGAATAGAATAGAATAATCAAATAATACAAAGCCCCACAAAAGCAACTGGCATGTGTTGATGTGTAGTTGGAAGCCTGTAGTTTGGGGCTTGTCATGCTCCTAACAAAAGCTGAACATATTCCCAAGCTGTTTCCTGCCACCAAGCTTCCTGTGCTGTCAGTCTGGGAAAGCATGAGGAAACAGATAGGGCAACTATGCCTTCTATTTTTCACTTCTCACAGCTGGGTGAAGATAAAATTTCCATTAGATGTTAGGGAGCTGGAGGAAATGCTCTACCTTCAGTACTGACAGGGTGTTAGCACTGTTGACACACGACCCTAGCTTTCTCCCTCTTCACCCCCAAAAATAATAACCTGAGATCTTTTCTTTAAATTGTAGAACTATAGAATGGTTTGGGTTGGAAGGGACCTTAAAGCTCATGCAGTTTCAATCCCCCTGCCATGGGCAGGGACACCTTCCACTTGACCAGGTTGCTCCTAGCCCTGTCCAACCTGGCCTTCAACACTGCCAGGGATGGGGCAGCCACAGCTTCTCTGGGCAACCTGTGCCAGTGCCTCACCATCCTCATAGTAAGGGACTTAAAGGTTCAAGTCATGCCTAACCATGTCCTGGAACAGAAAAGGGGCTCTAACCTTGCTTTTGCAGAAAGTTACTGTGTCAGTGTGGGGAAAACCATGAATAGCAGGGTTAAATAGAAATGTCTGTGGTTTATTCATCTTTAGATACAAGAGGATCCTTTAAAATTATCAGTCTTCCCTTGCAGGCTGCTCTGCAGTTTCTCTCCCACCACAAAGAGATATTGTCTCGGACTAGAACACAGCTCCACTCGCACCTGATCACAGCACTCGAGAGGACTAAGTGGGCCTTGCTGTTAAAGCAGATGTCCTCACCTTCCCCTGTCACTGGCCATTCCTTTCCTTCCCTGTGGTACCCTGCCTTGTGGCAGTCTTGTGGTAAATCAGACCACAAAGTTAACTTGGTTTTGCCTGTTGAGTTCTCCAACTCCAGTGAGCAGCCATATAAACTTGTACCAATATCAGTGAAAGGGACATTGCAGAGGTAGGAATAAGCTGATAATAGTGGGGTGGGAAGGAGGGACTTTGGGGCGGTTTGTGATGGCACATAGTGCATAAGCAGTAAACATTTTGTTAGGTATGAATCCTGCTGATACAGTAAACTATAGATTGAGAGGGAGGCTGGGATTTCTTTTGCTTTCATCTTTAGCTCTGGCTGTACATTTTGTGGTACCTTTATCCTTTTGAACCATCCCCTCAACTTGAAGGGGGCCCATACCCAGCCTGAGTAGAGCAGTGATCCTAGCTGCTTGGCTTCCCTACCTTCTAGTTCATGACCATTGGCCCCATTGTCCCAGCATTGGAGCAACCAGGTGATAATGTGCTCCCCTGGTTGACAGGTAAAATCTTTTCACATATTCCGTAGCTTGGTTGAGGTCCAGGGTTGAGAAGTCCCCTCTTCTTCCTCTGATTGACATAGTAATAACTCCTGATCAGATGCTGTCCTGTGTAGTAAGTCCACTGTTTCTTCATTTTGCTTCACTTTTCTTGTCTCTTTTTTGCTTTTCCCCTTGTGTACAGGGGCATGAATTGGTCCTCTGGTTTAGCTACAGTGATTATCACTGTGGTTGGAGCATTGTCAGGTTTGGGTAGCTGCTGTACTTGTCACTGGGGCTGGTGTAGCTGCTGTGCTTGGAGCTGGAGTAGCTGCACTGTCTGTTGTTGGGAATTTTGCCAGCCATCCTGAAAACACCTGGCAGGTCAGGCCTATTTTGGCCAGTGCTCTGCCAATTTGGGCACTTTAGCACACATGTTACTTCTTCACAGACATCAGAGGACATAGGAGCAAAAAGATATGAACTCTTTACAAGGGTTTCTGAGGTAATCCGCTCTTATTCTACCTAGAGCATGTAGATTTAGGGAAACAAATCTACCCGCCACTTTTGTCCATGTATTCATACACACAAAATGAAAAGTCACCGAAATACACTTTTTCCTGTTCATTTTCTGTTTCAATGTATGAATCATAGCATGTAGAGCATCCTGCTTTTCCTCTTACTGGTTGGTGTGACAGCTTGTCAGTGGGATGACTTGGATTTGAACCCTTGTACCAAGCTTCAGAATCACCGTGAAGTGAGAGCATCCTTGGGTCTCCCAGTGCTCCTGTTCATCATGCTCAAATGGAACAGTAGGGATATGAAGGGACTTGTACTAAGGAGTTGTTACACTGAAGTAGTGGTAATGTGGAAGAGACACAGCTGGTGGTGCTGGCGCAGTCTCTGACATCATTCTGTAAGCAAAGAGGGTGTGAGGAAAGCTAGAGTTTTATGTAATCCTTTGGGGCAGGCTCACCAAGTGACAAAATGAGTCTGTGCTCTCTGTTGTGCATGCCTGCTGGTGGTTTTGGGTTTGGTTTTTGGTCAGTCTGGTGTAAGTTAAGGGGGAAAAAAAAGCCCCATAAAAAGTAAGCAATTTTTGTTTTTTTCTTTTTCTCCTGCTGCTGTGGTTTAACCGTGGCCAGCAAATTAACTGGCCCCCCATCCTACCCCCCACCCCCACCCCAGCCACTTGCTCGCTTGCTCCTCCTGGTGGAACAGGGAAGAGAATTGGAAGAATAAAAGTGAGAAAGCTCGTGGGTTGTGGTAAAGACAGTTCATTAAGTAAAGCAAAAGCTGCATGCACAAGCAAAGTGAAGCAAGGAATTAATTCACCACTCCCCATGGCAGATGGGTGCTCAGCCATCTACAGGAAAGCCGGGCTCCATCATCTGTAATGGTGACTTGGGAAGACAAACTCCATCACTTTGAAAGCACCTTCTTTCTTCTTTCCCCAGCTTTACATGCTCAGCATGACACCATATGGTGTGGAATACCCCCCTGGTCAGTTGGGGTCAGCTGTCCTGGCTGTGTCCCCTCCCAGCTCCTTGTGTCCAACTCCCAACTCACTGGTGGGGTGAGATGCAGAAAAGGCCTTGGCTCTGTGTAAGCATATTGCCATTGCTGTTATCAAAATGTTGCAGACACAATAGGGTAAGATAATAAGCAGTACAGCAAACAGTGAAAACAAAAAGCAGTCACCAATGAGCACTAGAGTCTAATACACAGTATGGCAAGCAAGCCCCATGGCAGCACAGAAGCCTGCCAATTAATACCTAAACAGCTATAAATTCGATCTCACACATTCCAGTCAAATCTGTCATTATCACACGGTGAATACACCAGTAAGATGGGTGGCCAGTGAGAGAAATGAAGAAAAGTTCTTAGTTGCTCTGGTAGTTGCCCAGGAGAATGGGCTGAGACTCTGACTGTAGAAGGCTTAGGTTGCTCTATCCATCCTCCTTCAGAAGGCTTTGTGATGGCTTGGAGAGTAAATAGACCAAGGAGTAGGGGCAAGGCTGGTTACAGAACCCTGTGGGCTCTGGCACATGAGTCTGATCTCTTTTATCCCTGATGGAGGATAGAGAGACTCTAAGCCATTCAAATAGAAACCACAACAAAGGATGTGAGATATTTTTCTTTCTGGATGAAAACCTGATCAATCTGGAAAAAGGGGAAAGAAATGTAATTAGGTAGAGCTCAACAAGAACATATCCTGAATACCATCGACACCAGAGGGCTGTTGCTAACGTAGGGCGCATCTTTGTTGGTATCCATGAAATTTTTACTTGCCCTGCAGCTTGTGAAGAGAGAAAAGGAAGCTTCCTCTGTGTACTCACTTTGTGACATTCTTAGTAAGAGCCAAGCAGAGTTCCAGCTTTGGGGATGGTCTTAATCTAAAATAAGATTGCTGGTGAAGCAGCTCTTTGCATGTAGATTTGTATGTGTAGGTGCTCAATGCTTGCTTAGCTGCTGCAGAAATGAGATTGAGCTGAGCATGACTTACGTGCAGTCAGATGATGTGCACTGTGGAAACCCATTTACCACAATAGCTACAGATATCAATTAAAGTCAGTGCTGTTTTCTGCTTGCTAGCCTTTTGATAAAGCAGTAAGGTTACCACAAAGAATTAGCAGCAGTTTTTGATAGCCTCCAAATTGCTTATTCTTCTAGCTCTTGTCTCTGTGTTCATTTGCATTGTGTCAGCTCTGCAGCGTTCAGACTGTGCTGTGACCAAACAGCTGCAGGGAACAGATGGATGGAATGGTGCTGTGTCTATAAATGTGACAGGAGCAGTTTCATGGCACTGTGTCAGCAGAATCATTGTCTGCATCGTCCAGGTGTCATTCTGCAGCAACCACGCAAGGCAGCAATTTACACCAGTTTATCTGGCTGCACTAGAAAGGATGAGGGGCAGCAAGGTAGAGGACTAAAAGCTACACAAAGGAGGGAGTGCAGTGATACAGCATTTCCTATAAAGCTAAACAACATTTCTGTATGTTAGTGTGCTGGGACTGAAAAGCTTGTTTGGTTTGTGGTTTGATGTTTTTCTTAATTACTGAAGTTTAGGTGAGGTTTTGGCCATGGCTCCTCCAGTAGCTTGTTCAGATGTGAAATGAGGCTCACAGACCTTGACATGTGGTCAGCCATGAGTAGAAGCAATGAATGAACAACAAAGATCAGGATCACGTTCCATCTCTGTGGAAGCCTTGGAGTTCCCTGTTCTCTACTCTCTCTTCCTCTTTGTACATGTAATGCTCTAACTCAGCCTTAGACAGGTTCTGTCCTGGGGTTTGGGCAATCACCCACCTTGTCAGCCTTAAACCTGGTCCATGTGCACAAGGCACTACAAAGCTAATAAATCAGGCTGAGGTTCGCTGATACCCTCAGACCAGCTGAGATTTGTGGACAATTGTGTAGGCTTGCCCCTTCAGAGAGCCCCAGCACCCAGAGGAGTTTAGTGCCTTGTCTTCTGTGTTTTACCTTCTCTGTACCATATTAATGCCCCAATTCTAAGCCCAGGTTGCTGGTGGAGAGCTACTATCAGCTGTGTAACTGATACTCTAAAAAATCAAATAGATGCTATAACAGATAATGGGGGGGGGAAGGAAGGGGGGGGCAGAGAGAAAAAGAAAAAAGGGAAAATAAAAGAAAATTAAAAGAGAAAAGAAAAAGGCTGCGTTTGAAAGGGCTATGAAGACTGTAGAAAGGCCCAACAGCTCTGTAACCTGTGCGTGTGAAACACACAGACACAGGGAAGCATGCCTTGGCCTAGCAAAGCTACTTAGGTAAGCTGATGTCTCACAGGAATATCATTAACATCTCATTGTGGAGATGTAGCATATTGGGTGGGACATGAAGCAGGTTGCATTAGTCACACTGCTGCCATATGCTGTGAACTTGCTGACAACAGTCACTGTCCCATTGTCATGGCCTTCTTCCCTGGGGGTAAAGCTGCTCTCCAGGACCCAGGAGATCCGAGCAGCCAGCTTCCCTGCCACTGCCTTGCATACAGGGTTCCCATGGTCATCACAGTACAGGGTCAGCCTGGGGGAAACTGCAAAGTATCAAGAAGGGCTGCCTGGACACAGGCTGGCTCATTCATCGCTGCTGACTGTTGTTCCTGGAGCTGCGCTTTCCAAAAGTCATTTTATCAGTTCCGGGCAGCAACCTGCACCTTGGCCAGCGCAGGTGCTGCTTTGTTGCTGTGTTGTTTGCTTGTTAAGTGCAAACCAACCATTTCTCATGTTTAGAGGCTTGTCAAGATGCAAAGATCACATTCAGACCACTGCAGTGTGAGGCTTATCATAGTTCCAGCCACAGAATTTGTGGGTGACATAGTTCAGTACTAAATGCCAGAGGCAGCAAGAAAGAATGGTCCAAGTCATGAAAATCAGAAGCTTCTAGGGTCCTAATTACTTGGGTTTTAATTGTGAGCAATGCATCCAGGCACCTCAGAGAATCTAGGGTCGTTTTGGAAAGTAAGACAGGAAAAGTCCTGATAGGAGAATTCTCTACAGCAACATGTGGTACAGCCTAGTCCAGCTATCTTTGGGGTGAGGCCTCATTTCATCACAAATTGAGATTTTTCTCCTTTTTTGCTAAAGGTTCTTCTTGCTCTCTGACAGTGAAAATTGTGTTTGTGTTTCTTCAATTAACCTTTTGGTTTTTGACTCTTTAGATTACAGTCTGCCACAGAGTACCACCAACAACTGTGTGATATCCTGTTTCTTCTGTTGTTTCTCACTTGCTACCTTACTGTTTTCAGCCATTCTGTAAGAGCCCCATTAAAGAGCTCAATAGGTACACCATGCCTTTAGCAAAGGGGCTTCCCTCCCCCTTCTCCCCACCCAGTTACTGCGGTACCAACTGCTGGTTTTAGCTACCCTCCTGTGCGCTTCAGAGCATGCTGCTCAATGGTTCCGGACAGCACAGTTCTGCAGGGCTGTATTTGTGCTGCTGCTGCACAGTCCCTCTGTGCAGCTTTTGGCTAGGGCCCAGACTCTAGCTGCACCTAGCACTTTTATTATATATCTNGTTCCGGACAGCACAGTTCTGCAGGGCTGTATTTGTGCTGCTGCTGCACAGTCCCTCTGTGCAGCCTTTGGCTAGGGCCCAGACTCTAGCTGCACCTCCCATCTCCCTGTTCGCATCACACTCATGCTGGAGCCGTTTTACAGGGCTAAAGCAGAGCATGTACGTGGTGATGGTAAGTACTGCAGGGTAATTTCAAGCAGACAGGTCTGCTGTCAGCAGCGGTGAGCTGCGTGGGATGCTGAGGCAAAACACTTGTTCTGTTTCGCATGTCACAGTTTGGCACAGAAATTGGAAATCTACTTACCAGAGTGTTTACAAGCATCACCTCTGGCCACTGCGGTTTTTCTGTTGCCAGGCTCACCGCGGGTTTCAATACACTAGGCTGCTGCATTACAAAAACAATAAAATATAGCAGTGCTCCTGAAGTAATTCTTGACAGGTTTATTCTTCCGCTTAAACCCACAAACCTATGGCTATTGCACCAGTAGGGATGGCAGGAGAGAGAACTGCTCTGTGGATTTCAACTGATTCAGAACTAAATAAAGGTAATTTGTAGATTTACTGGGGAGTGCTTTTCTAAGCATGCAAATGGCAGCCTGTGACTGTGGTCTGTCCTGAGCTAGGTGCATTTGAGCTCTGTCTTGCTGTGAAACAAAGCAGGTCATAAGAGGCCTAATTTACAGGGCTAACATAGAATACAGTTTATTTCCCCTGTGTTTACACCATTAGCCTAACTCTCACCAGTAACTGCTTTCACTGATCATGAATTTGAGAAGGAATATATGTATGTCCAAGACAGTTTGCTTTATTCCAAAAGACTTGAAGCTATGTCTGAGGAACATACAGGTTGTTGTCTGGCCTTTTCTTAGGGGATAGAACTTCCTTCCCAGAGCTCTGCACCGGGCTCAGTAAAAGAGAAGTAGGATATAGCCTGTCTTATCTTCTAATGGTCCTTCCTGGCCTTAAATCTATTCACTGCAATAATTAAACCTGCCAAACTTTCAGGGCTTTATACAGAGAACTCTGAAAGCAGAAGAACACATCTCTGTCTCAAAGGACAGGCAGCATTCCCCAGGGCCCATAGGCTGGGTGTAAGGTCGAACATCAGACCAGCTCTTAGGAAAACGGATCATTGCAGTGGAGAGATGGAGTGTACTGAAGCACATTGCTGCTTTGCCCTGTTTCGTGGCCAAACAGGGCTCCGGCGTACAGAGCCCGCAACAGCACAGCGATGTTCCTGGGTCTGTAAAACACAGAAGACGAGCAAGAGCCAGGTACACAGAGTCGAGCCTAGGAAAGCTGTGCTGCTCACTTGGAGCCCGACGAAGGAGAGCGCTCTGCGGCCAGGACACCGGCCGCAGGCAGCACCGGGCCGTCCCCGCAGCGGCCGGACGGGGGCAGCCGGGGGCCCCGCTCCGCCCTCCCGCAGTCCGCGTTCCGGGCGCCGGTCGGGCCTGGGCCTGGGCCTGCTCCGCGCCGGCCCCGCTCGAGATGCTGCTGCCGCGGGCGGGGGCCCGGACCCCGCCACCGCTGGCGGCCCTGGCGCAGGTGCTGCGGCTGGAGCAGGGCCGCCGCACCGGCCTCCTGTTCCCGCTGCAGAAGCTGGAGCGGTACTTAGCTCCCGGCACCGACACGGCGCGATTCCGCCTCTTCCAGCCTGGCTTGCCCGCCCTGCAGCGCGCAGAGGCGTTCTTCAAGTCCGGCCGCGACCACTCCATCGACTACGTGAGCTCCGCCGTCCGCATGGCGCACGCCCCGGGGCTCACCCTGCCGGAGGTCAGGTACCACCGCAGTGCCGCCGGGTGGGCTGGCGAGGGGAGGTGTAGCAGTCTCTCACTGCCTCTCCTCCTGCAGGTGTGCTTCATCGGCAGAAGCAACGTGGGGAAATCATCTTTAATCCGGGCGTTATTCTCACTGTCCCCAGAAGTGGAGGTCAGAGTGTCAAAAACCCCGGTGAGTGACCTTTGTAACTTCCTGCACCTTGGTCAGCGGTTGGTGCCAGCCTAGAGGATGGGGCTGAGAAGGGCAGGAGGAACCAAGCTCTCGGTAACTTGACACAGCAGGAGAATGTGCCAGTCATGGTGGCTGCCAGGCTGTGGCTGATGTCGGCCTTGCTATAGCAGAGGAGAAGGTGGAAGGAGTCTAGTTTAGCCCTACAGCCAGGGCTGGCACATGTGCCAGAGAGAAGAGTCATGCAAGCTGAGCACAGGACCCATGAAGGCATTTTTAGTCTCTTTTAAGGATAGAGCCATAAAGGATTACTACAAAGGCAGGAGACCAGGCAGCTTAGAGAAACTGTAGTATTTTTGCAGCCTTCTCTGGGCAGGGGATAGCATGGTGTAGGATATGGTACAGATAAGTACCATTTTATGGGACATCTCATAGTCCACTGCTTAAAGCAACTTTTTAAAACCATCTCCTTCCTTCACCTTACCGACATACTCTCCGCAGGGCCACACCAAGAAGATGAATTTCTTCAAAGTAGGGAAGTACTTTACTCTGGTGGATATGCCAGGATACGGCTACCGTGCCCCACAAGACTTTGCGGAGATGGTGGAGGCTTACCTGCAGGAACGGCACAAGTAAGGGCCCTATAGCGCAATGAAAACCTGATACAGTGTCATGTAATTAGATGGTAAATGCAGGAAGAGCAGCACTGGTACTGTTGATTAGTTCTGACAGCATTTCCCTGGGAATCACTGTAGTGTCACTTATTCATTCTTGGATCAAAATAACAGAGAAGATTATGGTGCTGCTCCATGCTGGCCCTTGGCTCCTGAGATTGGCTTTTCTTGGCCCTTCCTGTCCCCAGATTCTGTGTTACTTGTGCTTGCTTATGAATTTGGAAGTAGCAGAGCAGACATGAACCAACGGTTGCTTGTGTTTCTGGCAGCTTGAAGAGGACTTTTATGTTAGTAGATGGTGCAGCAGGACTCCAGAAGACAGATCATATTGCAGTAGAGATGCTGGAAGAGTTTGGGATGCCTTATGTGGTAGGTAATGCTTTGTTATCTTGGTTACAAACTGCGTGTACTGTCTACCTGAGCTTATCCAAGTTATCTTACCAAAGTAGTAACAGCCCCTTTATTGTTAATAAATGTATTGAAAGGGGTCAGTGGGATTTAAGGGATTTTTTTCTTGATTTATTAAATGAACAATTTCTTTTTCAGTGCCCAGCTTGAGGAGCTTGAAACAGTCTGCTAGTTACGCAAGCTAGGGAAGTGTTTTGGTGAACTGTATGGTACCATTTTTCCCCCCAGATATGCTTCAGAGCTTTCAGCCTACCTTGTAGGATAGTCCAGGACTCTTGGCAGGTTTCAGGCTAGCAGCAAAATAATCCTCTTTTGCTCTTTTAATTCTCCCTTTCTGGATCTATGCAGATAGTGTTAACAAAAATTGACCGAGCTTCCAGAGGACTGTTGTTAAGAAATGTACTGGAGATCCAGGATTATGTGAAGGAGAAAACTCAGGGATGCTTTCCTCAACTATTCCTGGTCAGGTAAAGCTCTTCTTCATTGCAGCCATTTCCTGTCAGGTGATGATTTCAGTGGGGCACAATCCTTGAACAGGGTCTGTCTGCTCTAGAGGTGACAGCTCTCTGTGCCCCAAGATGGAGGGTGGGTGGCTGATAGTTGAGCATCCCACATGCATGTGCATGGAGTTCAGTTTTCAAGGCTGCTTCTTACTTTGGCCTTTCTCTGAGGGGGCAGCAGTCCCTGTGCTGCATGCTAGTGGGCTTTGCCATTCTATCTGGAGTTGTGTTTACAGTAGCAAGTTGTAGTTGTTGTCTACCAAGGTTGTACTGCCCTGCAAGAAATTACATTTAGTACAGCTGAGTTTGCTTGTATTGCTCCAAGCTGTGTCAACATCTCTTCTTTGTTTCCACAGTTCCCTGGAGTTTTCAGGGGTTCACCTGCTAAGGTGTTTTGTAGCCCATGTTACTGGAAACCTGCCCATGGTAGAGGCCAGCTGAAAAGACTGGTTCCTCACCTGCTCAGCACCTCCAAAACAACAGGTACAAACCCAAAGGTCTGGATTGTTGTAAATAACCCAAGGCACTAGGCTTCATTTTTTGATAAATAAATATTTATAAGGCTAAGGTTTTTCTTTAAGAAACTCATCACTTCAGGAAGTTTGCACTATGAATTTATCCAGGTTATTACAAAACTCTTTATAAAACCTCTGTGACCATGCCAAAAAGGGAAAGAGAACCTCTAAAGAGAAACTAGGGTTTAAGGCAGCATTTCCTCTCCTTCTACCAAAATGTTCAAAAAGCTACCACTGCATGCCTAAGCTCTACTGTGTTTACGATATGAGAGATGATAGTCTAGTAATCCCATTCATAAAAAGTCTAGAGAAGAAAAACTGTAGCCCTAACATTAGGCAAACTATACTTGCCAAGTTGAATTGAATGACAGAGGTTTGCTTCTCTGTTTATGTAGCAGGGGCTAAACCACAGTCCCTATGCAATCTGCCTGCTTTAAGGTGACCTTGAGTAGAAACAGCCACATTCTTTGTTAAAGGTGTGTTTAGGAGTTCTCATGTATCTTATTTTTGTAACTCTTCTGCATCCTGCTGTCAATAGATCCATTGGATCTCTAGCTTCCATGTCTTAGCAGCGCTCAAACCTGTGACTCTCCTAATATTTTACCTCTAATACCAAAATGCTCCAGAACAAACAAGCTGATGGGATGCTTTATCTAGTGAGAAATGCGGTAGTATCTAAACATATGAACACATGCAGGGCAATACTTTGGGAATAATATTTTCTTAGTTGTAGGCGGAGATCGACCGAAGTCAAGACAACACCCAATATGAGTTAAGAGTCTTGCTTGCTTTATTGCCTAAGCCTCCCATATTTATACCCCACACACTAGTTCACACGCTAGCAATACTGCTTCCATTGGCTATGAGTGCCTGTCCACGCGCCTATTCTAACATAGTAATTGGCTAAGCTGGAATGTCCATGTGTATCTCTGCATCAGCAGGGCTCAGTACTTGTGGTAAACAGGTTTCTACTTTGATGTCCTGTTGTAGTTCTTCCTCCCTAGCCAGCTGCATCCTTATCTTGCATCCAAGGCCAGTTCATTAATTTACTCAGTCAGCTCCATGCCTGGGATGTGCAGTCCTCCTGGAGTTAATTGGATAACTCCGCATACCATCCATGTCCGCGCTCAGCCAGCCATTCTCCTACACTTAGTATCTTAAAATGACCATAAATCTTGCCAAGATCTCAGCCTTGACTGAAAAGCCTCTGAAGATAAGCCTGTACATATAAAAGAAGGTCAGTTCTGGTTTTAGTCCCTCTTCTAACAAAACCCCCTTAAAGTTCTAGGAAATCTTTTATTAGTCACTTTAATACGGTAGATGTGCCTGGTAAATCCATTTATATTAAAAATGCTTTGAAATGGCAGCAGATTGTGAACTGGACCCCATGATCCTTGCCTTGAGGTGTCTCCTTAGTGGAAGCCATGCAGAGCTAGGTCATATATTTTGCTATTGCTGTACTAGAAACAGTAGGTACAACCTTATCCTGAAGAACCAGTTTTACCTCTAGACACATCTCAGTTTTCTGCTGTGTTGGTCAAAAGCTCTTCATTTACAAGTGCTTCAAATACTGTTATCACTCTTGCATTTCGCTCAGCCGTCTGCAGGAGGGAACACTACAGTTGGTTACACTCAGGAACCGGTGCTCCTTTCTTCCCCCCTCGCTGATGAGTGGTGGGCCTGGCAGTGTACTGAAGCAGTGGAGATCATTTCAGTTTTAAAAGCTTTTGATGTCTTAAATTGTTTGCAGTGTATACACCACACTGAAGGCACCCAGCATTGCCTTGTAGAGCTTTGCCCCTTCTGCAGCTCTTACAGAAATGATGTCGAGTACTAGCTTCTATGGAAAAGGATTTCACTTTGTGCATCTTTTCTGCTCTTTCAGCGTACTTTCTCCTTTTTCTTCCCCTGGTGTCTGGTCTAGTCTGTTACTATAACCCTGACACTACAAAGCTGGTATTTTTGCACAGTCACTATAGCATAAAATGCATTTTAGTAGGGACCTTAACCAGGTACTATGTCAGTAATTCTATTTATGCTTCTTACAGCATTCTCCTGCTTGAGTGTTGTGCAAACAAAGTAGGACCAGAACCCATTCACAGAAGAGTGAAAGGAGGGAGAAGTAAGTTGTGAGTTTTCCCCATCCTACAAACTGGGCATGCTATGACAAAAGGAACAGAAGTAAGAAAAGGCAAACTGACCTTACATTACATCCCAAAATAAAAATGACTAGTGAATAAATTACAAGGTTTGACTTACCGCTACCGCCCTCTAGATAAGAAGCCACCTTCTGTGCAATATACTATAACCAGTCCCGTAACTTCCTTTTCTTCTCATCCAATGCATTTACAGCCAATTGGTATCTAAAATCACCACCAATGAAAAGTCAAGCAGGCATCCTTTCTTTACTTGTACAAATGATATTAATACTGGTTGTGGTAACTGCAATTTGATCTGCTCCTAAGAAATACCTGCAACACTAAGCCTGTAAGCAGGCTTATTTTAACTCTAATTTAACACTGTCCAAGCACTTCTTGAATACTGGATCTCTAACTACTTCAGATATAATTAGTCTGCTTTTAAGCATTTCATATATAACCCCAGAAAACTGGTTTGCTCAATAAGGTAATTACTGAGACCCATCAAGTGTTTAGTTAAACACACAGCAGTTTTTTTTTCAGGAAAGGTAGCTCACATTTCTGTATTCTAATAATCTGCAGTGGCATTTGTGCACTTGTGACACATTTACAAAGTTTATACAATACAATAAATCCACCACTTGCACAAATGCAGCTATATGAACCAGTATTTTCTTTGAAAAACATTGAGAATGATGGAGAACATAGTATGCCAAGCAGTAAGGGGGTTTGTGGGGCAGGGAATAAATCTTAGTACTCTTCTTGCTAATGCTGTTCTCCAGGAAGTTCTCCACTGGATCTTGTCTGATGAGACCGTTGCTCTCACTCCTGATGCAAGCAGAGAAGGTGGTGTGTAGGGATGGCACCAGCTCTGATCTCCATCAGGGAAGACTCTTGAGACTCAGACACCAGAAGGCACTGTACTCAGTTCTTTTGATTTCATTCCTTGGGATCCTTCACTGCTTCATCAAGACTCTGACTACTCTCCAGTATGTTCTTGTTTCTCCAGTGTTTGCATCTCAGCTGCACCTTTTCCTTCTTCAGCTTCCTAGAGAAAAAACGTTACCCTGTGTGAACAAGACATTTATTACACTAGGAGAGTGAGCCTCCTACTGGAGACATAATGGATTTTTCTTTATAAGGAAAAATTAAGAGCAAGTTCTTTCTTAAACCAGAACCTCACAAAGACACAAGAAACTTGTGTTTCTCAAGCATCAGCATTAACTGCTCACAACAATTTATGAAGGATGTAAGCTACTGTACAGTTCAGAAGTAGTATTTAACAGGGCAAAACAATCACATGCGAATCAAGATCTGTGTAGATTCAGGAGGACATCAGAACCACGGCTGCCTTTGTGCCCGGATATGATAAAAGATGCTGCACTGATGTTTAGAGATTCTTTTTCATCTGAAAAAAACCATGTTATTCGGTCCCAGTTACAAAAGATTTCAGAAATTCTAGAAACTGGTGGTGGAAAAAATAAAATACGGAACAATACCTGCCAAGCATGATTACATGTTCCATGCTCGCTTTATCAAGCAAGGAGGAGAAACTTGTCCCAAATCATGCTAAAAACAACAGAGAGAAAAATAAAGCCCAGTCTTCTGTCTTGTCTAAGCCTTATTGGTGCTACATTCAAGCACTAAAACTGCTTGCAGTTTTCTCCCCTTCTATCTGTATTTCCTTAGCCCATATTTAAAAGCATGGCATTTATAAGAACGATCAGAAAAGTAATAAAACCCCTACAAGTTTACTTTCACCTTTCACCTCTTTTTGTTTTTTAATGGTCTAAGAGCTATAGTCTTCAGTATTTAGAATTCATGCAGATTACAAGGACATTTATTTGTATGGAGCCTGACAGGGCAGGCACCAGTATCTTACCTTAGTATTAAGTTTCATCTTCAGTTTCTCCTGAACAGACCTGGGCATCAGCAAAAGTGTGTTGTCTCCCAAGTCACAGAGGATCTGAAAGGGAAATTCCAGGAGTTCATTTGGGATCCTCTTTCCATAAGACCCTGTCACAAAGCAGTGTACGATCTTTCAACTTCTTAGTACCAGTGAAAAACCCCAAACTAACAGGCCACTGACTTCTGTGTGACACTGTAGCTGCTATTTCTCCAAAAATGGAAGAAGCAAATTGAAATTTACTTTGAGCTTTGATACAGCACATGCACTGGGTTTCATATTTGCAGAACACGCACATTTATGTTTAGTATGTAAGTGCACAGGAGCAGTCAGCCTCAAGTCACAGATCAACTCCCAGTGAAAGGCAAAGAGGAAGTTGATCTCATTAGCTGTTCCATAATTACCTGTTACAATGATAAATGTACCTTCTTCACATGCTTTGGGACGAGAGGAGATGCAGTAAGTGTGACTGTGTGGTTAGAACATGTCACAGACTACCCAACAGGGTAAGAAAGTGGATGGACATTTCACCCTTTCAAAGTAACTCCAAGAAGTTTCTGTACCAGACACCTCACAAGGCCCCTTTCAAACCACATTATCCTTGTCTGACATTCTAATAATGGGTATCATATACAGATGTGGAGAGGGTTCCCAAATCGATCTGAGTAATTCATTTGTGCCACAGTTCAAATCTGGAAAAATACAACGTTTGTTTTTGTAAATTACAAGAACTTACAAGAAGAAAAGGATACTCATAGCATCCCTGCGTCTGCAGGAATAGGATTTTACAGGTGTAAACATGCTCATCTTCACATTGTGGGCAAAGCTATTTTCTTTACAGTTAGTTGTACAGTCAGTAGCAATAGTGACTGATTCAAGGTAAACAATCCATACTCCAGCATTTCCTTGCAGTCCCCAAATTACCCCTTTCAGGGCCAAGGCTGGGTTAGCAACCCCTCCGGAGTCCTTATGCTGACACAGGCTGGTGTCCGAGGCAGCAGCACCCCAGCCAGGGAGAGAGAACTCTGGTCCTCCCGCTGTTTCTTTGTATGCATCGAACGGTTTCTCAGGCAAGGCAAGCGTTTGCCGACACTGGGAAGTGGCTACATAGGTAGTTACTGTAGCTAGAGAACTAGAACAAGAAACAGGGTCTATGCCTACAAAAGGGAATTAAACTTTACAGGGTTTTTTTTCCCTCCTGAAGAAAACTCACTACGTTAAAGTCCTTCTGACATCAAAGCAGCGGAAAACGACACCGGCCTTTGAAGCAGCAACTGCCGTCAGGGCGCTGTTTGCAGCGGCCACGCAGTCGTGTACCGACCGCCCCCCGGTACCGACCGCCCCCCGACAGGGTGCCAATGGCGGCCGCGGGCGGAGCCGCCCCTACGGGGGCGGGGCTAGAGAAGCGGAAGCCGTTGCGGCCGCCCGGAAGCGCCCGGCGCGGTCTGGCAGCATGGCTGACGAAGAGGAGGACGCGCCGGTGAGTGGTGGGGAGGGGTTGTGTGCGTGCCCTCCCTGCTGGAGGGCACCCTTTGGGTCACATCCCTTATATGGGGGAGAGGGGAGGGGAAAGGAGGGGTCCCACCGCCCCGAGCGCTGACCGCCGTCTCTCCTCCGCTATGGCCGTCTAGTTTGAAGAAGATGCGGAAGAAGCTGGAGGTGGCTTGGACGGTGGACAAGGCAAGAGGAAGAGGCTCTTCTCCAAAGAATGTGAGTCGAGCCTGGCCAGAAAGCCCAGCGCCGCGCTGACGGGTCTCTTGCTGCGGAACTTACTGCAGCATTGGTTTAAGGACGATGTCCTTCCACCAAACACAGCTGAAACTCTGAGGAGGCAGCTGTGGAGTTACAAACTTATTTTCCTTAACAAAACAGTGACTTCCACTCTGTGACCTGGCTGAAAGTGCACAAAGCTGTTGTGTAGGCCCCCTAAAAAACATTGTTAATTCATTCTATGAACCGAATGTCAGTCAGCAGTGGTCAGTCACCCTGTCAGTACCGGGTAGGCTAAATCCGTATTTAAAGGTTGCATCGGCCATACTTATGTATATACAGCACTGGGGTTTTGTTGCCTTCTGTCTGCTTATTTCCTGTATGTTTGTTCAAGAATCATCTGGCCTAACAGGCGAGTGCCATCCTGGTGCACTTATGTGTGGGCTCTGACTAGATGCATGCAGCTGAAATGGATGAAAGAAGCCTTATGCTGAGTGTTTCTTTCTGCAGTAAGATGCATGATGTATGGATTCGGGGATGACCAGAACCCTTACACAGAGTCAGTGGACATTCTTGAGGACCTGGTAATAGAGTTCATCACAGAAATGGTAAGTCAGCTCTAGACATCATTGTCAAAACGTCCTCAACAAAAGTTTATACCTCTTACTCAAATACTGCATTATCCCAGGCCCAAAACTCTGATGCTAGGAGTTTTATATTTGAATTTAAATCTTGCTCTTCCAAGATTAAAGCGAAATGCATGCCTCTTGGTCTACGTGGATTTAAAGTAGTGTCTGAAATCCTTAAGCTCTGTATTAGGAGGGAGGGGAGAAATACACAACTGACTTGGGATTTGCTGTGGCATCACTGTATATGCAGCTGACAAAAGAGAAGGCTCAGCTTTGAAAGTCTGTTGACTTATTGTGTTCTTCCAATGTCTTTACATGGACAGGAATGTAGCTCTGCACTACAGAATTAATGCAGGTGGGGCTTGAAGTCGTCACTCTCCCAGATAGTTAGATACTGTTTGAAAGTATCTAAAACAAAACAAAACCACACCGGTTATTCCGACTGTTTGCAGATCCCTTTTGTTTGCAAGGTTGGTCTTGCTTTCCCCACATCAAAATGCTCTAAACTGTCCTGTGATAGTTACCTCACATTGCCTCCATGTTCTACCTGCTGCTGTTCACCTTCAAGCACTCTGCAGGCTGGGAGTCCTACATATAATCTGACTTTAATTTTGATGCTGTTACTATTACATCTATATAGTGGTATGTGCTGGGTATAAATGACAGGCAGACAGGGACAGCAGAGCAACAGTCAGTCCATGGTTTTCTGGGAAGTTCTCTTGTGACTATGAAGGTGCCTAGATCCTGCAATTGCTTACTTTTGATTATGAAGTGGCAAGAAATAAAGTGGAATTGAGAGCTTAAAAAAGAATTAAGGAGCAAAGGAACTCTGACTCTCCTTTTTTCCTCTAACAGACACACAAGGCCATGTCAATTGGGCGGCAGGGTCGTGTACAGGTTGAGGACATTGTCTTTCTGATACGCAAGGACCCCCGGAAGTTTGCCAGAGTTAAAGACCTCCTAACTATGAATGAAGAATTGAAACGAGCCAGAAAGGCCTTTGATGAAGCAAACTATGGATCCTGATTCTGTGCACAAGGTGTACAGAGGCATTACTTGGGCACCTGCTGTCCAAAAGGAAGGAACATCATGCATGTTGTTTGGAGGAGCTATTCAGGATGGAGGTCACTGCTCAGATGTCTGCCCTCACTCCCAGCCTTTTCTGAAAAGTATTCAAGCAGCTGGATGTTACCTGATTATATGTGGTACACTTGGGTATTTTTGTATTGGTCTCTGAATTGAGAAAAGAGCTCTAACGATTCTTGTAATGGCAGAAAGTCCAAAGTAGAGCTGTTAAATGAGATATCTAAAGGGCTAATTACGCATGATTCTACAACTGTTTCAGTTACTGCTGGGTATTCCTGTGACAGGAAACCTAAAAAATGGATCTCAGTTAACAAGACAACTTGTCTTCAAGCCCAGTCTGCTACAGGAATTCTGCTCTTTGCTCTGTACATGCTCTTTGAGTAAAACATTTTAAGTTTGTCCCCATTTCTCATAACTGAATTGATCAGTTCACACAAGGTCTGTGATACAGGGGCTTTTATCAGTTCCTTGGCTAGGAAGGTTATTTTTTCTTCTGTCCCACTTGGCATAGCTCTTTTGTTTTCTACAAATATTAAGCCCAGAAAATGGCAAGTAGCTCTGGAATAGGCTGACTTACAGCCTTTCCTTACTGCTGTTAGGCAGGTGCAGATTTCTAGTCTGCATTTGGGGGCAATTTTTTCTTAGTATTTCCTGGTGATCCTGATCTTGGGACCTAGTTACAAGAGCGTGGCACAAAGCAAAAACTCCACTGCTTGTTCTAACATTATTTCATAATACATGTCAGAGTAGCTGTGCCTTACATTGCCAAGCAGGCAGAAGTTGCACTTACACTTAAAACATTTTGGGAACACATGCACTAGTCAGGAGTTTACTGCTGCAGGCCATGACACATGGCTGTGCAGGGGGAAACACTGTTTCTGGAGCAGCTCAGAGGCAGGTTCAGATAATGCCTTGTTTCAGGACAAGGACAATGTTGAACAACAATAATACTGCATGTCAGGGCTGTCCCCTAAACAAGCAGCACAGAAGGAAGGGTGTAAGACTGCTTCCTTGGAAAAGTGGCAACAAGTCTTTTGTTCTAAGCAGCAGAAAGTAATCAGCCACAAACTTATGCCATGCATAGTAATTAATTGTGCTGTGGATTTCATAGCAGCACTTAACATGTGGCTGAACAACAAAGAAGGTATACTGAGTAAGGATAACAAACTCTGCTAAGTGAAAGGATGACGATTATTCAGTTTTTTGGTATACCTTTTCATAAACAAAAAAACAACAAGCCAACCACACCACCAAGCAACAGCTGTTTTACAAAACTCTAACAAACCAGTTGCCACTTTCTTAGCAGAATTCAGAGTGTGAGTTAGCAAGACACCATTAGGGTTCTGACTGTTTTACTTAAAAAAAAAATTTATATACATAATTGGAATGACTTGACCCTTTTCTTCCCTGCATATCCAGCATCAGACACCTATTGTGGCAAAAATAGAATCAATATCCATGTTCTCAGTAGCTTCTTTCCACACAGGGCCAGGGCTTCCTTCCACCAGCAGCCGCTTAGGTTTCTCCGCTGTGCTTAGTTTGACACAGCCTCTGTCAGCACTGGAACGTCCTGCCTGACTCGGAGGCCCATCCTGGTGAGCTAGGAGAATGGGTGATGCACTGTGCTCACAGACTCCAGCAAGTTCACGAGGTTTTTGCCAAACCGTCTTAAGAGTTCTCTTCAAACGTGTGGATGATTTGAACCTCCTTTGACAGAACCATGCCCAGAGGTGCTGCTTTGGCCAGCGTGCCTTCTGTGACCCATACAGGAGGTATTTACGGACAGATGTTTTGACACAGCACAGTTTTTTCTTCAAGCTTAAGAGGAGGAAGGTGCACAAATTATAACTTTATCAGCTGCTTGAGTATTACTTCATTTGGGGTTTGGAGAGATTTGGTTTATTAGCCTTTTCTACCATTTTCCCAAGAAGATACAATGGTACCTTGTTGTACTCTTGTACAAATGCCCCTTGTCTTCATCTTTCATGAAGAAAGATGACACCCCCTGTATCATACCCCTGTTATCATTAAACATGCATATGTTTAATGGTAACAATTTAAGTTGCATTTTCGTCCTCCCTCTTAAGTATTGGTGTATCAGGTAGCCTTTACATCCTTTCACAAAGGTCTGAAGCTAAACACTAGCGATTCCGTTAGAATTTATAAAGAATGGGATAGACCACTGTATTTCCCTACAGTGCAGCAAAATACACAATATTAAAATGTAAAGTGTCAGACCCAGAAGCCCCACACCCATGCAAAGTTACCTGCATCCCTGAGCCTCCACATGGTGCAGCCGGGTGCTTTTCAACAACTTGTTACGCAGAAAATAAGCTTCTGGCTTGAATTTGTTGCTTTTGCACCAAAGAATAACTTTTCTGAGTGCCTCTGACAGTTCACCAAATGATGTAGCTCTTTGGACCATCTGTAGAAGAAACTCAACATGCTCCAGTTTTGCTATACGAGAGGAAAGTGATGCTGACTTTGCTTTGAAAGGTGTTGATGTGATGCTTATACCCTGAAATAAAGAGTAACAAAAATAGTTAAGTCTTCTAAAAACATGACATGCCTGACCCTCTCTGCTGGAGAAGAGCAGAGCACCAAGGTTGTTGTGAGAACATTCCTTACTTCCTAAGAAGGAAGTGGAAGAGCAGTCTTGCTTCGTGGAATACAAGAGGCAGATAACAAGAATTTGTATTGCTGTCTACTACTGGCTTGCTCTCTGGTCATTTCACTTGACATACCAACAAATGCTCAAGCTCCTAAGCAGAAATTAGTAGTGATTTTCAGTGCAAAGCTTCCATGCTGACTTGGCTTGTTAGACAAGCAAAAATAGCATAGGAAAAGGGACATTTTCAATCAGGGATATAATTTTGAGTGTTAGGGTCTTTAAAGTTAAAAAGCGTAAAATGGTACCATACAAACCTCTCGTGCTGGAGGTCTGGGTGGTATAAGTAAGCTCTTCACACCAAGCCCCAGGTGCTTCCCTACAAAGAAAGGGGAAAGTTCCCATCAGAAAGTGAAGACCATTTTAAGTCTTTGCACAAACACTGCTCTCAGCCCTGCTGAGCTCTCAGATCTGCTGCCACCTCAGCAGCCTCACACTTGCACTCAGCAGTTCAACGGGACTACACTCAAGGGATGAAGAGGATGCAAAGATTTACAGACAGTGGCAAAGGAGAACTTACTGGGCAAAAGCTCCATGCAAACACCTGAATGCCTGGAGTCACTGTCCACAGCCCTGACTGCAGGGGAAGACTTGGTCACAGCTCAGAAGCAGTAAGCACAGGATACCTGCATCCTGTATTTACAGCTTTATCTACTCTTGTATGAACTGCAGACAATATTCTTAGCTTCCCTCACTATTCTTGGGCCCCACCTATGCAGAAGCAGGAAAATACAAATAAATATTTACAAGACCAGTATACTGCATTCATTGCCTGTTTCTCTGCAAGCATTGCTATGAAACAATGTATCATGTTTAATAAAAACAAAAATCCAGAATGTCACAACACTGACACTATCCACAGCTTTATAAGGCAAGAGCGCATGCAGCATTCTCTTCCTCTTTCAAGGACAGCAGAGGAGAGTTTGTACCAGAAGTGCACTCTGTCTGTAGTAGCAGTGCTTCACTCTGCTGGACAGAAGTTGGGGTCAGTCTCAGAGATGTCAAAAACCAGTAGCACTGTGGCACAAGGCTTTACCTCTGCTGGTTCCAGTCACCAGAACTGGCTCTCCAATGTCCATGGGGCATGAGATGCTACAGTTTTTCACAGCACTCCTACAGTTCACAGAATTTCTCTTTTTCCCAACGTCTGGCACTGCCTCTGGCATTGTTGGGAAGAACTTCTTCATCCAGCTGGTAGGTTTCTTTGTTGTAAGCATTCTAGCCTTTTGCTTCTTCATCTCAGAAGAAACATTAACTCCAAGGAAGTTACAGATATCAGACGGGAAGGTAAAACCTCTGATGTAAGGCATCTGTTGGGTCTCAGATACCAGATGAAGCAATGTTGATAACATACCATACAAGGACACAAGGCTCTGCAATACACACCTGTACTGAATCCTGAATAGAAAAGACAGAAAGGTATGGAGTCTCCTCTAGCAAAACCTTGTGCTCACTGAACAACTATCTTCAGCTCAAGCAGAGAGCTGATGGAAGAGATTCCAAGCTGCCCTTTCCCTACTCCCTGTTTATCTTGTATGGTCCCATCACCATACTTCCTTAATGTTAGCCTGACCATTAATAAACAGCTCAAGATCAGAAGGCAGGAATGACTTGACTCATAAATTCCTGATCAGGAGCCCCTCTGCTTCCCTAGAGCTTTGCTGAGTGCCACACCTGGAACTAATCAGCTAGTCAGGTCACAGCCAAATCATTTGACATGAGGTCTTCCCCAAAAGCAACCTCTACCACCTTGGGACAATGGTACGAGCACTGATGCCATACAATTGCCCAATTGATGTTTACTGGGGAGACAGATTTCTTGTGCCAAAGAACGTTTTACCAAGTTCTTCACATAATGCTGTTACTCCTTCAGCTACAGACAGCAGTTACTTCCTCAAACCAGCAGACCCCAGAACACTGATTTTCCTGGAAAACTCAGCAATATTATAAAACAACTTTATCTCAGCCTTTCCATTTCAGGTTGAGACAGGACTTATGCCTGCTGCAGAGTACCAAATGTTAGCCCTTGTGGCAGGCTGGCATTAACTCTAAGATTTCATAAGTGCTACATAACATTTGCTATGAACCAAGAACAAAGCCTTCTGTAACAGCATGTAAGAAGTCTCTCTCCACTTATACAACTCTTCAGATGCTAGAATCAAGTCCAAAAGGATAGAGAGACTCCCCTCCTCCCAGCTGAATAAAGCTCACTCAGCAGCAAGGACTAATTGCAAGCCCTCTCCCTGACAGGCACATCAAACAGACAGACAACAAACAGACTTTTGAACACACAAACCGTAGCCTGCTCAACAACCCTGAAGCCACAGTGTTCAAAAGTATGAATTCTTCTGAGCAGAGATGTCTAACGGACAAGCTGAAGATTATACCAGTTAAGGATAAAAAACAAACAGCATGTAATGAGACCTGCTGAACACATCAACTAGAGGCAATTCACCAGGCAATATCCTGGATAATTTGGGAGATGAGTATCCAAATTTTGGGCTCCTCAAGGCCAGAACAGCAGCCAGCCAACAGCCCAAGGTTCCTACATAATAACTTGGAAATAAGGCGTCTGGCTATCAAAGAAACTTCAAGTTGCATAAATGAATTGCACAGTTGAGTATATCAGAAATACAGGGCCCACAGCAGACCTAGTTCTGGCCTCATCAGGTGCTGCTGGTGACCTCTAAGAACATTTTCACTATGAAGAAAGGATACAGAAAAGCTTTACAGCAGCAGTCCAGCAGACGCATTATGAGCTTGCAACCTCCCAATACCTTCAGAGCCACTGTTTCCAGTATAGGCTGGCTGGGAACCAAGCACTCTGCATGGCCTTGGGATGTATTTTTCCTGTATTGATACACAGATGAGGAGAGATGGTTATGGCCTAGTATCCCATCCCTTTAGTTCTGCAGACTGTTACCGGATAGTACAACATAGGGGATCATAACACTCACTTGGGAATCAGTTCTGCCAGAGTTTCAATGCAGCCCACCAAGTTCATTTTCCATAGGCGCTTCAAGCATTGTTCTACCTAGAAAAAAAAAAAGAAAACCCCTTTGACTGGCATTTTGAGATGGGAGTGCATTGGCCTAAGAGCTGTTACTCTATCAAATGACACTATCAGTTTAACAGAATAAACTGCAGGCGTGCATAATGGAATATTCTGGTATGTTCCTGTATCTGCACTATGATGAAAAAGATCCCTTTATCACACAACTGGCAATATGGAACAAGATGAAGGTTCGGAGTAGGCCACTGTTAACTAGTGCTGCATACCTTTGGTATTGCATACCCTTGGTTTTGGCTTTCAAGAATGAAAACGCATGAACAGAGAAGTTAAGATTCTTCATCAGGGACTGTAGCAATAAGACAAGGGGTAATGGGTTTAAACTTAAACAGGGAAAGTTTAGATTGAATATAGGAAAGAAGTTCTTTACTGTGAGGGTGATCAGGCACTGCAATGGGTTGCCCAAAGAAGCTGTGAATGCTCCACCATCCCTGTTGGTGCTCAAGGCCAGGTTGGACAGAGCCTTGGGCAACATGGTCTAGTGTGAGGTGTCCCTGTCCTGGCAGAAGGGTTGGAACTGGATGATCTTAAGGTCTTTTCCAATCCAAACTGCTCTGTGATTTGATAATTCCTGTTCTACTTAAAGCTGTTATTTGAAGATACTGACAGTCCCTTTACTAGAAAGCTGGTTAAAGAGTTCTTAAAGCAGAACATGCCTAATAGAGCAGCCTAGGATTATTCTCTCCTCCCCCCCTTACAACTAATTGAAAATTAAATCACTGTATTACTCTATAGTACCATATATTACACACATCCTGTATTCAAATGTATTCAAATGCATGCAATTGTATCTACTTTAGGCTACAGTATGGGTATAAAAATACAAGTACTGATCCCAGAGGTTGGAAAGCCGAAATTGCACTGGGTGCACAGAGCCTGGAATCCCACTGAACTAAACCGTGAGGAAGTTTAAAGACATGGAAAAGGCTCCTGCTCCACATCACTTTTCGCACGATGCGCCACGCATCAAACACTACTCCAGGCGACTGCTGACTGGGGCCCGGAGCGTAGCGACCAGCCGCCAGGTCCCTGCTGCATAGCCAGGGCCGCTCCTTACCTGCTGCAGGGCCAGGTACGGCCGGTGCCGGAGCAGCCTGCTGTGATAGACATAGAGCACGGCCCGCAGCACGCGTCCCTCGACGGCCAGGCCCGTCCCCGACAGCCGCTTGCGGGCGATGGCGCACAGCCGCCGCAGCGCCGGCAGACACCTCACTGCGGGCGAGACACAAGCACCGCCTCAGCACCAGCCGCGTACCCCAACAGCCCACACACACCCCCCAAACGCCGTGAGGGTAACTTAAAACGTCCCTCCCTTCCACACTCCCCTGCCCGCGCAGGGACCTGCAGGGTGTTCGGCCGCCAGGACCACCGTGGCGCTGCTCGCAGGCCATGGCACCTCCAACCGGTTCCACGACGTCTCTGGCGCCGCCATCTTTCCCCATACGCAGGCGGTGCTGCGCAGGGCAGGAGGGAAGCCGAACGCGGGTGGGACTATGTTGGCGGGCCGAGAAGGGAGGGTGCGGGCCGGACCAAGTCACGCCGGGGGGGGATGCTCTTCCCCGCGGTAGAGCCGCGGAAGGAGGGCGGGTAGCGCGGCCGTTGTTTGAGGTGGGGCTTGGTGCTGGGGTCCGCAGTGCCTGGGATGCCCTCACCCTTTCCCGCACCGCACAGAGAGGCTGCTGGCGGACGGGCACCTAAGAGCCGCCGGGAGAAGCTCCCGGGCCTCCTGCCTTTCAGGGCCAAGCCGGGGAGCCCACCAGCTCGGCCCCACTACGGTGCAGATGCGGCCCGGCCATGCACCATGACCAGGCTAATGCCGGGGTGTCCTGCGTTCAGCGCAGGTTGGAGGCCATGGGTCAGCCAAGAAAACAGTGCCTGGCCATGGTGGTCATTGCTGGCTGTGAGCACTAAGCACATGGCATAGTGACACCGGGACACACAGGCCTCAACATGTTTCCAAGCCCTGGGGCTTGACCATGACACTGCATTCCGGGAATGTCATAAGTGAGAAGGGAAAGAAATATGAAATGTTCACAGTTCTTAAACCTTGCAGTTCTTCACAGGGCTCAAGGGCAGGCTAGATGGGGTTTTGAGCAACCTGGTCTAGAGGAGGCATCCCTGCCCATGGCAGGAGGGTTGCAACTGGATGATGTTAAGGTCCTTTCCAACCCAAACCGTTCTAAGGTTTTGTAATTCAGTACCTGCCTTCAGAAGGCTTTTCAGAGCTAGGGCAGGAGCAGCTGAGGTCCTCACAATGTGCTGCAGGCACTGTGGCTGCAAAAGGGCTCTTCAGGGGATGACCCCATCACAAGCCATACAACTGGCCCTTCCCATCTCACACATACCCTTAGATGCAAAAACCCTGTGTAACTTACTCACACCAATAGCAACTCCTGTCAACATTTTGAACTGCCCCTGCTCTTAGTGGTCACCTGGCTTGCCTGATCCCACATGGAGTGGTTGCTCCCAGCCCCAGCTGTTGGTATTTCTTCCGGCAGAGCCAAAGGGTCAAGGCCAGGCAGGAGTGGGCCCTGTGGTGGATGCAGGTGCCCTGTGGAGTTGATTGCTGTAACGTATTAGTGCTCTCAGAATAGTTTCCCATGAAATGGATTGACTTTTCATGGTTTTCTGTGAGTTGTTCTCTCCTGAGTATAACGCATTATTTCCTGCCTCCTTCCCTCTGCCTGAAGTTGAATGCAGTCTTTTTTTACTTGCCAGCATTACTATTCCACTTAATAGATTTGTTAGGAACAATAGAGTAAAACTTGAGTATGATTTTTTACAGTCTTAAGTTTAGAGTACATTTGTTGTATATTTTCTGTTTTCTGTCAAGGAGCCTCATGAAAATACAGATTAAAGTGGTGTCCCTTTAAAGCTATAGAGCAAAATTAGCATTAATGGTCACAGCTGTAGGGAAGAGGTGAGAGCTAACAAAACCAGGAGGCAAAGAGGATAAAAGGCAGTAGCCTGGCCTGGGAAGGAGGGTGTTGGGTTTCTTAGGGTAGGATGGAGGTTGAGAGGTAAAGGTGAAAATGGAGTTTCTGTGGTGTGAGCAGAGGATTACAAAGGTTTCTCTAGTTGAGATTCTGAGGTGTTTTGAGCATCCTTTGAGTGAGGAGCAAGCCTGGGCTGTCTGCTTTCAATGTTGCTGTAAAATGAAGCAGTTGGCCCAAGGGCTGTGCCCACCTCTCCGTTCTGTATTCATAAATGGTCCTGAAAGCATCTTTATCCATGCTGATGGTACCACTTCTTTCATGGTGTACCATGAGTCTGGTAAGTGTGTGTAAGGGCTGCCAAGGCTTGTACTTATAATGGGCTGGCATGTGGGGTATGAAGTGGGAAATGCCCTTCCCTTCTCACCCCTTTCCCCTTTAGTATATTGTCATGAAGCTATTCTGCTGTCTGAATTGAATGTCAAAGGAGCATAAATGGGCAATAATACACATATACAGCCTACTAGCTTTTCTGGTAGTGCCCTAGTGAGTTACTTGTTCTAGGGCATAGATGGGATAAAATTTTGTTACTGCTCATGTTATTTGAAATAAATAGTCTGAGGCTTTATTAAATGTCCTTGTCTGTTAGTCTTCTAAAGTATGCGCCCTTTGTTATGGTAACTCTCAAGACAGGTCTATGATTGATAGTTTCCCTTTTTTTGTCAAGACATGGAGCTAGCAAGTGGCAATATGCTTTTCTTATGCATTGCTTGGTTGCACTACTGCACTGGTCAATGCTGGGCTAACCCTCTAGGGACAAAAATAGGTAATAATGAAGAAAAAGATCCTTGGTCTTCTTTGTGGTTAGATATGTATTAGCTATATATATATATAAAAAGCATCCTGCAGCTGTTAGTTTGGGGTTAATGCTCATAACAAAGAGATTGTCCTGTATTGCTTTTCAGGAGTTTCTAAATATATGTCTGCATTCCCCAGGCAGGACTGATGTTAGAGGGGTTTGTTTCCTTATTGCCAAGAATTATTCTAGTTTCCCTTTCTTGAGAGGAATTCCAAAAGCTGCTTGTCAGTGCCTATGCAGTTATCTTTTAATTCCTCCTTTTTTTTTCCCCTTTCAGATGTTGGCAGCATTCAGCAGTCAGAGGACAAGGTAAGCCTGCATCTTCACATGTATGTGTGCAGATACAGTGCTGCTGTAGTAGAAAGTTCATGAGATGCAGATGTCTTTTTAAACTATGAAAATGCTTAAATTTGCCATGCCCTGTGAGAGTGACCATCCCTTGTAACCTGGAAAAGGAAACAGAATGCCAGGACTGAACTGCAGCAAGACAGTGGGGCTGGGAAACAATGTGGACAGATGCTGCCTGTTGTGGAATAGCTCACAGTCTTTTTTGTCTTAATGACATATAACTTAGAGGTGCTAGATAAGGCCGCTTTAAAATCTTTAAGTGGCTTATTTAGGTAGTATCTCAGGCTGTCCAATGAGCATCTAGCTGCCTTTAGAGGCCTTCTTGTCCAGAGAGAGGTGCTCAGCCCTGAGAAGCAGTGGAAGGTACACTCATGGTTGGGAAGTGATAGCTGTGAAGTTTTCCACAACACTTTGCACTACACTGTTTCCTTGGTCTCTGTCTGTAGCTGTTGGAGTACTTGGGAATGGTGATCTATGAAGCCCTGGACTGGGGAATCAGTGACCAAGTGGAGCGAGAACTGAGTGATCCTTTGGAGAAACTGTTGTACCTCATGTTGAAATTGGATGACGGGGCAATGAAACCAGCAGTCACCCTGCAGGATGTTATCAAGGTTTCCTTTTTCCCACTTAATAAATACAGTAGCTTTAGAAGAGTTGAAGAACCATGCTGTTAACTAAGGGCAAGACCATTTCTGGGAAAAGGCTCAGGAGTTTGCTGGAGGGCACAGAGGGAGCATGTGGCTTTTCAATCAGAGGAAAATTGCAAAACAAGTTTAAATACACTCAGGTGCCTATGGAAAAGAAATAAGAAGGAAGACTGGACATGGCTTTTGTACAGCTGTGTCTACAAAGCCCTTCTGTATGTAGTCTCCAAATTCGATACCTAGAAAACTATGGATATTGGGGAGGGGAGGGGGAGAGGAACACTTGTCCTTACTGTTCAGTTTCTGCATAAGCTGGGATTTGAATGTCTTAAACTAATATTTTCCTCTCAGCCATAATTTAAAGGTATGAGAAAATTTCCATCTTACAGACAGATAAATAACACAGTTACTTGCATTATTGTACATACAAGATGGGACGTCTTGCTGCTTTGTTCCTCTTCATCTACAACAGCTGGGGGGGAAGGTACAACGGGGCTGTAAGGAAGATGTTTTTTAACTATGGACTGAGAAAACTGAATCTTGCTTTATTCCATCCAGACATATTTTTCATTTCAAGATTTCTCTTAAATAGCTGCACTTCTTTCAGGCCTGTGAGGAGCACTTGTCCAGGTCTTCTGAGGCTACCAGCCACTACCAAATTACCTGTAGGAAACTGTTTACTGGATACATGGAACTTAAGAAGCTTATAAGTGTCATCCAGACCTCCAAAGAGGTACATTTGAGATCTCCCCTTAGCTGCCTATTCCCTCTGCAATCACACACTCATCTAGTTCTAAGGTAACCTTCCTGCTACACTAAAAATAGAGTACCTATTTGAGTACCTAGCTGAAGGGTTATTTTCACAATGTGAAGGTCTGCTGTTTCTGACCCATGTCAATAAGTTGTAGTTTTTGAAGGCTTAGTTGTCTGGGGCTTCTCGGCTTTTCGTATTAACATTAGTAATTTGTACTGAGCAGTCCAAGATTATGACTTTATGTGCTTCCTTCTCAGAGTCTGAGAAAAATGGATGTGGAAGATGTGGTGGAAAAGTCCCTTTGGAAGAAGGACAAGCACTGGGTAAGGGATCTAATCCCTACATTATGAGGAGGTGGGCTTTTTGTTTATGTTGGCTCCGTGGCTTTTCATTGACTCCTCTATGAGAAGCAGAGCATGAAATCAGATGAAACTTGTTAGGTTGTTCAAAGTTTAAGTAGCTAAAGAGCTGTCTGCGAAACAATCTGGAGTGTGAACTTGAAGTGAAACCAATTTGTGTGTTAATCTCACATGGACATTTATTCCTCATAGAGATTGTCTTTGTGGTTCAACTTAAATAACTTCTAAAAATGAAGTTTGAGGCAGTCTTTGGAGTAAGTGTTTCTTCCTGCAAATGAGCCTCCAGCTCTTGGCAGCAACTGATATTTGCCAGAAGCAATCTCATCCTCCCTTGTAGTTGGACTAAAAACTCCCAAAAAACTGTTCTGTTGGTGGTAGCACTGGGGTGGACTAGTTCACTCCTTCTGTGTGGAGTCTGTACTGGTTCAGGGCTGGAGGTGACTGAAAGCCAGTAGTTGTGGCCATCTTTGTGGTTGTATAGTTCCAGCAGCTCAAACAAAGGGCTGAAGGAGCGTGAGGTTGAATTTCTAGCTCCTACCTTCTGCTCACTGCTGTTCTTGTCTTTCCATCCTCTCTTTCCATAGATCTTGGACTCTGTTTGGGGCAAATAAAGCAACTTATTCTTTTCAAGGTCCTGCACAGTCAGGGCTCAATCAGAAACAAATAGCTCTTCTGGCTGGAGCTCTGCCCAGCATAAACAAATGCATTGTAGTCTGGAGTCTGTGGAGGCAAACAGCAAGCCCCAAGAGACTTGTGGACTTGCTCCCTTTGTCTAAATAGCACTTGCTTTGAAGCTTGCTCAAACTATTTGGATGAAAATGTTTGTGAAATGTGTGTTTGGGCATATTCTCAATTTTGTGATCTATTAAAATAAACTGGCAAGCTATCTGAAACCACAAACTCATCAACTGCTATAGCTCTTTTCTGCAGGGAATACATGAATAAATACATGGGCTTTGCCATGTGGCCTGAAGGCCAGTGTATTTGGGCTCTGCTCCTTCAGGAGACATGAATTCCAAAGCAGGATGTCTGTTGCAAGTCCTCTGCCTCTAGTTTCCAGTCCCTAAGCACCAGTTGGTTGCATTGCTCTGACATACTCTTCAGTTTAAAATAACCGGAATGCCAACTTCACTGGGATCCCACAGATTAGAGCTGATGCTTTGAGTGGTGCCAAGCAGATAATGCTCTCTCTGAGCCACACTTTTTTGTGTGGACTGCTACCATACAGGCCTTCTGAAACCTAGATCACAGCCTCATAGCATGTAGCCTCTGCAGAGCTTATCCATACATGTCACAGGACAATCTTTGCCTTGAAATCTAAGTAGTGAGAACACAGCTGTCTTGCCACTCATCTGTTGAACTGAAGGCAGTGGGTTTAGAGCGCTGCAGCATTTTGTGTGTGACAATCCATAGAATGGCTGAAGGGGTAAGTTTGAGGGAAGATGCTTCATACTCTAAGTGGAAAAGGGAGATGAGTTTAAGCCAAACTTTGTGCCGAGGCACTGGTCTAAAGTATTTTGCTTCCCCTTCAGTGTTTATAATACAATCACTTGTTCTCACTTGGTTTGCCTTTGGGATCCAGATAAGCTGTTGAGTTAGCACTTCCATGATGGTGTTGTTTAAACATGCTATTGAGTTGATTTTCTTTTTTCTGCTTTTAACTTTTGTTGGGTCATACTGCATGCCTGAGCATCTGCAGATATTAATACAGGAACAGGATGAGCAGATGTCAATTATCAGGTTGTGTCTCCAGGCTGAAACTGCTAACATAGGCTGCTGGGAAGGTTGAAGTATGAGATTCCCTTTTCATTTATTTCTTTGTCTGTGGACCCTTCAACCCTTGGTTTCTGAATGTTCAGATTTAATTCCCAAGGTTTTCTTGGATCAAATACTATGAAAAAGCTCTGGCACCTGGAGCACTAGCAGGAAGCATCCAGGTATTCAAGAAAATGGCTCCAGCTAGCTGGCAGCAGAAACTGTGTTTTGCTGAAGTATGTTCATGAAGTTACTGACAAAATTTGGGAATAAGCCTGGTGAGCCAGCTCCCTTGTTGTAAATTAACTTCTGCAAAGATAAGCAATTCTCTGCTGTGGTACTGGGCCTTAATCTGGCAGTGAGTTGAAAGTAGTATTAAGGACACACTTTTGTATTTCTGAATGACTTCGGCTGCTAAGTGTGCCCTATTACATAGAGGGAGGGGATGGGATGGGATCTACTGCATGTGTTCTAGCCAGCTGTTGACTAGGCCCTAACTGGTTTCTGTGAGGCATTCCTGTGGACCAGTGTTGTTTGCGAGCTGAAGAATGGTGTGAAGCTGCGTAAACCTACTGAGCGACCACAGCATCGCTTGCCTCCAGCAGAACGTGTCCTTTCTCCCTATGAATTACTTTTGGATGATATTCAGTGCAAGAGGTTCACCCTTCGGAAGGTGAGTGATGGGAGTCAATGGACAACTTTGAAACCACCTGTTCTGCCTCTTTTCTAAACAGTATTTGTTGAGACGTCTCCTCCAAACAACTGGCTTTCTCAAAGGTACTTCCAAGTCCAGAAGCATCTGGACTTGGAAGTACCCTCTCAGCTGCAGCTCAGCATTAATTCACCCTGTTTATCCAATCAGGTTCTTCATTTCCTATAAGTTTTTAAGTTGGGGGTATGCACTCTTTCCTAAAGCTGGATGGTGTCATGGTTTAAACTCAGCCACACAGCTTGTTCACTTACTAAACCCCCCTTTCTTGCCCTCCCCTGCTTCCAGAGGGATGGAGAGGAGAATCAAAAGAATACAACTCCCACAGGTTGAGATAAGAACAGTTTAGTAACTAAGGTATAACACAAATCACTACTGCTACCACCAATAATAATAACAATAAAGGAAATAACAAGGGAAAAGAATACAGCATCTCACCAATCACTGACAGATAACTCACAACACCCCACCAACCCAACTNAGTAACTAAGACACAAATCACTACTGCTACCACCAATAATAATAACAATAAAGGAAATAACAAGGGAAAAGAATACAGCATCTCACCAATCACTGACAGATAACTCACAACACCCCACCAACCCAACTGAGTGCTGACCGACCAACTCCTCCAACCATCCCAAGAGCACTAGCCCTTCCGGGTAACTCCCAGTTACCTTCTGGGCATGACGTGCTATGGTATGGAATACCTTTTTGGTCAGTTTGGGTCCTGTCCCTCCTTCCTCCCGGCCTCCCCTCCTCCCTGGCAGAGCATGAGGCTCACAAAGTCCTTGGTCAGGGTAAACATTGCTTAGCAACAACTAAAAACATCGGCCTTATCAGCCTTGCTCCCAGGTTAAGTCAAAACACCAGCTACTAAGAAGGAGAAAAACTGACTGCAACTGCTGAACCCAGGACAGATGATGAACTTTTTCTTCCTCCAGGGGTCAGCGACTCCCTTTCCTGGAACAATTGTGTTGCCTTGCATGCAACGGTTTCATTAAATGCTTTTGCCTACCTACGCTTCCCACCTTGGACACTTGTGTCCTCCCAGGCCCCTTGAGCTGGTGTCCCTCACTCGTTTCCTTGCTTTCCCAGATATGGGATGTGTGCAAATGCAAAACCGCTTTTGAGTCCTTTGCTCAGTCTCAGGCAGAGGCCTCTAGGCAGCGTACATGAGCTACTGCAGGAGTTTGCTCAGGGTAGAAAACCTGCTGATTCCTTTCCAGAGGCAGCTGCTGTGCGGAGTCAAGTGGCAGGAGCTTCCAACAATGTGGCTGGTTGGTGAAGATGACCAGATACAAAAATGTCTGGGATGTCTCTAAAGGCTTGTGATGCTGTTCACTTGCTGCAGCTTGAGCTGGGAATGATGAGCAGATCTAAAACATTGGCATAAGGCTTTGTGGCATTGGCATGCTTTGCAAACAGATGCCTTGGCAGAAGATGAGACAACTCTACGTGTAATGAAGAATATTTTTAAAAGTGAAAACTTTGCATACAGCACTAGACATTGGCTTTTTTTCTCCTTGTTGGTGCTGCTAGAGGGCAGGGGGTTTAGAAGTCTCAGCTAAAGCCTATACCTTTATAAAATCCAAGCTCTTTCTTGTCTTAACTCAGCCTCCAGATAAAGCTATGACATTTCTTTGGAGCTGATATCTTCATTGATGCATAAATGAATAGTAGTGGAAAGGAGACAGTACATTGTAACTACTTACGTTCCTTGCAATGCACTATCAATGCATTCTGCAGTACATAACAGTAACTCAAGGTGGCAGGATAAGCTGGGTCTTGATTTTATTTTATTTTCTTTTTTTGTTTTGGTTTTCTTTTTTCTGTGGTTGACAAAGAAGCACAAACATGCTTGAAGTAGTCAGAAATGCTAGAATAAAGCATAGAGAGCTACTGCTCAGGTCTTTGTGAAGGCTCTTAAGAAGAATTTCCCCATCAGCTATTGTAAAGCTTCCTTAGCAAACAGTACTCTAATTTGCAAATGAATGAAAACTACAGCTATTATGGGAAGCTGTAGTGTTGTTCTACCTGCACTCCCACCTGTTCGGAAGCTGTACACCCAGGGAAAGTAAATGGCATAGCCTCAAAGTAAGAATAATCGAAATCAGGCAGCTAAAGACATGCATGTGTCTGACTTTTTCTGTCAGCTCTCTCCTGTGCAGTAAGCACAGGGCTTGATGATGGAGACAGTCTGCCTCCTGTGAATATTTGCTCTGCAATTCTATCTTACTGTTGTTCCTGGTTTATGTAGGACTGTAAGCCACTCTCTGGCTTACATATAGCTTATGTATACAGCTTATGCATGTATATGTAGCTGTATGCATAAGCTACTTCAGGTATGTAGCTGTATGCATACAGCTGCCTGCTTCTACTGTTCCTGTTACAGTCGTGTTAACCCATTCAGTTATTCTTCTCCCTGGAGCTGAGTTGTTGTTGAATGTGATCCTGCTTGTCAGGCTCATTCCTAATATTAAAATTTGAGTACAATGTTATTTAGTGGCTTTTCAGATCTGTTCACAAGCTAGAAGGCTGTATGCTTCTTGTGCAGCCCTCATAAATCTGTCTCTACCAAACCCCATGCAAGTTAATCTCATAAGTTGTTTGCTTCCCAACTCAGTTTTGTTACACCTTTCCCACCTCCCCATTCCCAAATCCTGATTTGAGTCATTCCCTGTGCCATTGAATGGGAGTGTGTATCAGGAGCAGAGAAAGAACTGTTGTTTAAGCGTAATTTCTGTTCTTTCAGGTGATCGAACAGAAAGACAGGACCCCCAAAGCTGATGTAGCTGTCCCCAAGCTTCATCTGAAACCTGTAGGTGACCTGGTGCTGCATCTAGTGATGGCAAAACAAGATGATTCTGTAGCTGACAGGACAACTTATAGGAATATAGAGTTACTGATTTGGGTTTGGGAGGGGGGTATATTAATCATACTTAACTTCTGGGCACACTTCACTGCCAAAATACATGGTTAGGAAAATGGGAGGTGACATCTGCATAGAAGAAAGATAATCTATCTCCCCAGTTCCTCCACTGTTTCTCCCATTTGGAACATTTTGTGGTCCTGAAAGTATTCCTGAAGTTCTCAGTTACAAATTTGAGAGTTGCTGAAGTATTCTGGTATGCATTATCTAGAATTTCTCTTGTGTGCAAGGCTCAGTGAGGGAGAGGCACTTGTTAAAACAGTGTCATTGCTGAAGAAATAGTTCTGTTGCCACTCTGCTCTTGACTTGTCCTATGTTTTCTTTCCAGGTGCTGGAGAGGAAGCTGAAAGAGCACATGCCACAGGAGTCCAACTGGCACGAACAGCTCATGGCAGAAGTAAAACAACCGCAGAAGCTTCAATCTTCAGCAGCAAGGGAAAATGGGAGCAGGCCCAAAGGTACCTGCTACAAAGAGACCTATCAAGCATGCAAGTGAAGTCAGTGTTAACTGAAAGTAATAGATGGCTTTTGAAATGAACGGTCACTCATCTTTTCCATAGAATGTATAATGCAAGGGAGGTGGGGATGCAAATTTTGTGTGACAGAGGTGGTATGGCATAAGAATGGTTCTTTCTAGAAAATCTGTTTGTGGCTTATTAAGTCTCAGAAGATGTTTCAACTTACTCTTTATTAAATGGAAGTTCAAATTTGTCTGTCCACTAACTGAAAGAACAAGATTTTGACCATTACCTAAAGCTAAAAGATTGTTACTAGCATGACAAAGTCTAGCCAAATATCAAATTCTGATGTGTGACTATCAAATTTGTCATTTTGTCACAGCACAATATCTTTACCTTGTCTGTGTGTATGGGGGTTTTTGTTCCCCTCTCCCATGCAGAAATGCTTGTGACACAAAGTATTGCCTTGAAATCTCCAAGCAATAGTTTCCATACCCTCCAAGATGACAGTACAGGGTTTAAAATTGTCGACACTACAAGACAGCAGCTGGGACCAGCAGTTCAGGTAAGGCTTTAAGTGAAAGGAGTCTGGAGGGTCTCTAGATCTGCACACACATGTAGCTTGGGACATTGGGTTCAAATCCCAGTGTGGGCAGTCTTGTCTCTCCAAAGTGAAGGAATGTGGTGGTATTAGGTTCCCTGAAGTCCTTCCTGCTACAGAAGCTCATGCCATGTTTAAACACTTCTTTCTGTGGCATGACAGCAGCCTATAGAGCCAAGGCCTGCTCTGGTCTTTTAAAACTAGATCCTGCAGAAGTTTTAATGTTCATAGGAGTTTGGCCAGTATGGGTCAAAACTATTCCCTGTCTTTGCTCACAGTGGGACATTTGATATGTTTGCATTCCATGAGGTGTGTCAGCTTGTGGAAGGAAAGCCTCGTGATTTTTTTTTTTTTCCCCAGGAAGCAACTTTGGTGAATTTCCACTGCCTGTGGAAAATTATGGGAGCACCATTTTTCAATAAACTATGACACGTAGTCTTTGGGGTCCTTAACTCCTGGCTTGGTCATGAAAAGCTTGACTGCCCAGTTCTGGGATCCAGTCTGAGCATATTCAGAAATTCTGTGGGACAGAACTTAAGCTCTAACACATTATGTCTAGCACAGATGCACTGGCATACAAACAGGGATCTGTTTTCTATAAACACTTCTGTCTGAAATGCAGTTGCTTAACTGAAGGAAACAGATACGAATTAAAAAATTTAGCTATATTTGCACAAATCTGTGCTATTTGTAGGAATGTTCCACATTTGAGAACACTGGCCTGATGTATTACTGCTAAACTAGAAGGACATTCATATGGAGACCATAATGTAACTTCTGCTTTTCTAGAGAAGCTAGAAACAGTGCTGTTGAGATACAGCTTTGGGTTTGAGTTGGGTTAGTGGGGCACAGTCTCTTGACATTAGTTCTCTAGCATTACTGTGTGTGAGCTGGAGTCAAGAACATGGTCCAGTGTCCTCACAGTTGTATAGGGAGGATTTTGTGAAGTTGGTTCCTGAACAGATGAAACTTTGTGACTAGTATCTGGATTGAACTTGGGTGAGAAAGAAAACAGATGAATTTGAAATTTCACTAGCTTGGCTGGAGCTTCCATAGGGGGAATTAACTTGCTATTACCTCTTGTGATATAGGCTTGCTAAATATACTACACTGATTTCTTTTTCCACTCCACCTTTGGCTGACCCTTGAACATTTCTGGTCAGTCCTGGGTATCATGGGTTTTGTTTGGCAGCAGCACTTCTGAGGAAGTGGACTTGGTATCCTTTGTATGTAGTTTAAGATTGTCCTGTCCTCTGGCCTACAGGAAACCACTCTGAAGCTGCCCTCCAGCTCCTGGCTTGCCTCAGCTAGGTCAGCAGTAGTGTCCAGTGACAGTGCAGGTCAGTGTACTTCTAGCTGCACATTTAGACCAGGTGTCAGTGGCCTGCTGGGTTCCCAAACCTCTAGGTTGGGCTCACTGTACCCTTTGACCACCTGAAAACACTTTAACAGGAGAAGCTCCAATGCTAAGTAATGCTTCTGGGGAGGTGCCCTTAGAAAACCATTGCTCTGCAGTTGACTGAAGCTTGTATAGCTCCTGCAGCTTCAAAACAATGATAGCATGTCCCCAAAGACCTAACTGGAATCCACAATAGAAGCTAAATGGGTGTATTGAATGTTCAAGTAGAAAATGCACCACTTGATACTATTAAATTAAATAGTGCTAATGAAACCTTGTCACTGCCTACTGACAAGCATAATTACTGTAACCTCTGCTTTTTGTTATCTGAGCTAATGGGTGTTGAGGAAGAGAAATGTAAGCCTTGCTACCTTCAGAAGGCAGTGTAAGGCTCTTAAGCATTCAGCTTTTAGGGTAAATACTTAAAAACTGCCTGCTGGTTTCCTATACCCTCAAACTCTCTTCCTCTCCAGGTCTTGCTGCAAGTTGCACACGTCCTTCTGTGAGTGCACCCACACTAGGAGACATTAAACCTAATGGCTTCCTGAATGCTGGCCAAATGCAGCTGCCTCCTTACAGAGGAAGGTCCAAATCTGTAGAAAGAGGCCTTCAAAGCAAGCAGCTTGTAAGTCCCGCATGTCAGCTAGCACGCCTGATCTGATACATCTGGTAATGACCAGAGCATGCACCTTGATCTCTGTGCAAGCAGTAAGCATGTTTTGTGGTTTTCATCTTCCACCATATTGTATACTGATATTAAGCTGATATATTATTCTCTCCTTGGAGATGCTTAATTGAAGACTGAATGCTCTAGTGTCTTTGTGGGGGCTTCCCAGTTTGTGTGATAGGAAATAGAGTTGCTCCTCCTACAAGAAGGGAAAAATACCACTGCATTACTTGAAAGTGTCTGTCAAGGCTTTCTCAAGCAGACTGTAGTTCACAGTGGGGCTGTTTATGCTTCTTCCATCTCCTCTCATTCATTTCAGATTGTGATACAGTCACAACCTTTTAAATATATGTGGTACTGAAGTTAGCAGTCTTTGAATGATTGTTGTGGGAGCAATGATGTGTTTTGTGTGCACCTGTGCAGCCTTCTGAATTATGGCCTCACCTGACAAAGTGTGCTGTGCCCTTGCTTCCTTTCCTTCTGCATCCCTCCCTGCAGCACCCTGGCAAGTCTCTAAACTGGCCATAACTCTGTGTGACCTCTTCATTCAGTAGTGGATGCAGGTGGGCTGGTCTCCCCACCTGGGGATAAAAGCATTGTTGTCTCACCTGGTTAATCACCAGACCATAGCTGCTATTGGTGTGAGGCCAGTGAGTCTTGGGAAAGAGCAGACAAGAGAGTGTTATGCTGTGGAAAAGGATCCTGTACCAAAGAGGGGCCAGGAGGCTATCTGTGCTGTGATCTGTACCAAAGGGTAAAATTCCCTGAAGGCTGGCTCTGGACATGGTGTTAACTACTGTGGGGACTGAGTGACCTGCTTACCTAATGAGGTGTCAGGAAGCTGCTCAAAAACTGTAGCAACCACTAAAATCCTTGTTAGTAGTCTCTTTGCTAGTATTGTCAAAGAGTCAGCTGATGTTCCTTATCACTGGCAAAGCTGAGTTTTGGGAGTGAATGCTCCTGAACCTTTTGGGACTGAGTTTTGAGTATGACCTCCTCAGGTATCTACTTCCTTCAGCTTTCTGTCTTTTTGATAGGACTGTCTCTTTCCTGCAAAGTGGCCAACACCTACCATTGCTGAACTGATTGGAACCAGATATGCAATGATGGTGCTGGAAGGGCAAGGCGTTTTCCAAGGAGGTAGTGATGGCTTCTTTCCAAGAGCGAAGGTATGTATCTTCTCTTTCTCTGTGTGCTGTCCTTGTCTTTTCAAAAGCTGGCTGGCTTCATGGCCTTTAGTGCTGAACTCTGAGGTGCTCTGTCTCAATATACCCTGTTCATACAGCTGATCCATGTTTGGCCCTAGGCTGTAAAAATCTTTTAATACATTGTGTGGTAATGGCTTCTAACCAAGCTTGAGCTGTGTGAATTGTGCAGAAAGTAACCCAGCCTTTGCTTGACTCTTTTTATACTAGCATTTCCATGCTAGGAGAGCAGACTGCCAAGTCTGTTGGCCAGCTCTGGAATCACAAAGTAACTAGCTGGGGTTTGGTACTGCTAAAGAGACAAAGGTTCTTCACTCAGGCTCCCACACCTGAGTTATCCTGACTGTGAAGGCAGATGAATTGCTGAGTGAAGGCAGAGGTCAGTGAGATGAGAGGGACAGGGTGACCTGCAGCACAGTCCTGTTGGTTGTCCACTCTGTTCAACTGCTGGCTTATTCACTGAGCCCCTTTAGATGGGGTGTTGTAACCAGTCCTGCTATAACAGATGTTGTGAGTACAAGGCCTTTACACCACAGATGTGAGGAAGTCTGTGCTACTTGGCTTCGGGGTCAGCTTCTTGCTTTCACTTATTTAGCAGTACAGGCAGAGCCAAAGGATTCTACTAGCAGAGCTGTGCTACTGCCACAATCTGTCTGATGCTTCTGAGACTGAATCCTTGTGTTCTTCTTACCTAGGACTTACTAACCCTGCTTTAATTTGCCTGCTGCCTGCCTATTCTAAAATGGCTCTCTTACTCTCTTTGTTGTTGCTGCTGAAGTTTTTTTAGCTTTCTCAAGCTCTGCTTCTCAAGATAATATCACTTCTGACTGCCAGCTGTGTATGAATGTATTCCTTTTTCTATAAAGTTCAAGTGACTCATCAGCTTCCTTATGACTCATTTTTTGCTTCAGGAGTCGATTGAAATTTGCCCTAACTTAAATCTCTTTGGGACTGCTGAAGTCTACCTCAAAGAATGCCTCTCTTCTTCTCTCTGTCTTAACTAGCTACTGTTACACTCTTGCACAATACAGCTATTGTTTGCTCAAGAGAGCTTTTTTAACACTCCTGTTGTCTGGCAGCTGCCCCAAACCTCTGCATCATAAAAACACTGGCCTACAAGTAAGACCTTTTTTGCCTTTTTAGCTTTTATAATTCTTGTGTCTTTGCTATCCTTTATTGGATCTCTGTTATTGTATGTGAACCTAAAGCCTTTAGAAAGTTAGTTTATACACTCTCTTTGGCAGGCAGTGGATACTGTTGGCACAAAGATATTTACCATTTGCATTCACAAGTCACTTTTCTTTCCACAGATCTGTTTCAGCTGCCATAAGCAGATGTTCCTTAAATGGCCTTACAGCTGTTACCTCTGCAGCAGGTGAGCTGGTACAAAAGGACTGAATAAGGAGGGAGAAAAGAGTAAAGAAACAGTGCTGAAAAATACTCTGTATTCTAACAGTTGTAGCACTGGATAGGAGCAGGTTGCTGAACCCTTCAGTTTTGTCTTAATGCACAAGCCAGGCTGAAGTGTCTACAGCTGTAGAGGATGTGGAAAAACTTACCTCTGAAGTGGTATCTCAATTTTAGCTCTTTATTAAGCTAGCAATAACCAAATATATTGTGCATGTATTAGATTAAATTTCTCTGAGATTATGCTCTTCATTCTGCTCTAAAGCCTGGATTTAACTCCTGTCGGGCTTGAGTGGGTTCTGGGAGTGGCTGTGCACCAGCATATTCTGGTGAGGACTGAAAAAGTGAACTTCAGACCCTGTGACTGGGAAAGGAGTAGGCCTACTTGTATCCACTTATTCATCTGAGGGGTTTTGTTAGTGGGAGGGCAAAAGAGGAACTTCAGGCTCATCAAGCCTCATCTTAAATCTATTTGAAGCACTCAATTGATTAGAAGCAATGAGTAAACAGCCATTGGAAACTGAGTAACTTGCTGGTGGTAGTTCTGAATGAAAAGTAATGGGTGTTTGCAGTTAAAGCCTTCAAACTATGTATGCTTCATTTCAGATCTGCATTTGTGCATAATTTCAGATCATTTTAATTAGGATAAATAGGAGGGTTCTCAAACTGAATAGTTCTAAGCTTGCTTACTTTGCCATCAAGTGATTGTGCCACAGTTCACAAATTAAGACTTCCCTGGGAGAGTCACCCTTAGCTGCAGTATTGGTATTTGCATGGAGCTTTGCTCAAATGATAATGCTGGGAACTTTTTTTCTCTTAGTGTTGTCTGCTGNAGACTTCCCTGGGAGAAGTCTGCAGTATTGGTATTTGCATGGAGCTTTGCATGGAGCTTTGCTCAAATGATAATGCTGGGAACTTTTTTTCTCTTAGTGTTGTCTGCTGTGACTGCTGCATCAAGGTAAGTCTAGTCTTTACAACAGCATATGGATGTTCTACATTTTCTGTTTTCCCTGCACCTCACCTAGTCATAAGAAGCTTTCTGTCATCCCACTCATACCTCAGGTGTATACTCTAGCTTGTTTCTGAGAGTAAAGGAGAGGGAATACTACAAGGTGCAAAAGCAGCCAGGGTGCCACAGACATATCTTGTCATATTGGGATAGCACAGCTCTGGTTCCTTTTTCTTTCATCCTGTGCAAAGTGGTTGGGATTACTCTGCTCTATTTATACAAGGGTCAGAAAGTTCACAGCATTAATGTCTGTCTTCTAGGTGCAGCAATAAATCAATTGCATGCCATGTGAATATTCCTGCTAAGGAGGAGCATATGTTTTCCCTGAGAACTCAGGTGACTTGTGTTGTGATTCCAGATGTCCATGCCCTTCAGAACATGTGTACATCTCCCGCTTCACTTGCTGAAACTTCTGAGACTCCCCAGAGAGGAGGACCCAGCTACTCAAGAGCAGAAGAGCTTAGAGTTGCTGCATGAAATAGAGCACTGGGAGTCTTTTGGGTAAGCTAGGACAGGGATGTTCTGGTTTGCCTTGAAAGATGTTGCCTGTATATGCAAGTCTACAAACATGCTTACAGTAGTATGTAGTATTGTGCTGGTCAGCTGAATGCTATGGTGAATGACTGGTTTAGCCACTTATCTAACTAGTCTACTGTTCTATAGAAGTATTATGAATTTTGGATTACCAAAATGGAGGATGTGTAGGTGAAATCCATTTTGCTTTGAGCTAACAGGCTTCTAACTTGGGTTCAGAAGTGTTCGTATTAGTCCAGACATAGAAGGCTCCTTGTGACAGCTTCATTTGTATGAGAGTTTCCAGACCCTACTATACTCTATCCCCTGCAGCCAGAGGTCTGTCACTACAACCCAAGAGTAGCCCCCTTCTACCTAGTGTGCTAATGGTCTCAGCTGCAAGTGCCTGAAGAGAGTAATGCCACAGACAGTTTCTCAGTCCCTCCAGATACATACAGACACCCTTTCCTTTTTTGTCTAAAGAAAGGGAACAATTTCAAAAGGAGCTTTTGACAGTTCTGGGTGAAGAAGAAAGACCTTGTGGGTATAAGTGCAATATCTGGGGACTGAGAACATGTATTATCTCTTGTCATCTTTCCAAATCAGTTACATATTGTGCTGGAGGAACAGGCATCTTTTCTCTCTGAACCTATTCTTTAATGGGTCAAAATCACAGCAGTTTCTGGTTCAAAGGCTTGTACTTCAGTTGCCAAAAATCAGAGGTAGTGTTCACTACTGAAGTTAGCTATGTGGGGTGGTGGTTTGGCCTATCTTATAATGCAGGTGCTGCAAAGAGGTCTGAGTGACTACATTACTACTGTACTTCAGGATAGCAAAAAAACCCACAAACCCAAACATGCAGGATAAGGATGTCTCCATAACCTTGGATCAACCAGATACCCATTACCCGTCAGCCCTTTGGCTGGCATACTGTCAAGAGAGATAAGGTGTCAGTAAATTAACCTGATCTGGTGCTTAGTAGACTTCCTAAGTGATGCTGGCCGCTCTGTTGAACTCATGCATCTAGCTAAAGCACTTAGCAGTGCTGGACCACAGAGAGGGGGAAGGGTGGAAGAGTGCTATGTTCTGCAACAAAAACCTTTGCCAGCTTTCCTGCTTTTCTTTTTCTTCTCTCCCACTCCAGCGTACCTGTTACTTTGGAACCCTGTTGCCTAGCACGGCCTCTGTGCTGCTACACAGGACCTGTGGCAGACTGGCTGACTGCAGACATCTGTAGACGATGTGAGCAGTATCTGCTGAACATGGTTTCCAGTCAACAGCAGGGCATCCCTCTCAGAAGAACTTCCTGTCCTTGAACCAAATTGGAATGAGTCTACTACACATTTCTCCTGTCAATTGTTCTGTACCTGAAGTAAATGAAATGGCTTCATGCACCCATAGACATAAAGGCCTGAATATAAGACCTCCCTGCTGGTTAGTCTAAGTGGGAAGTACACTTGGTATATATGTATTGTGAATTATTATAAAGCTTGTGGCTTTTAGGACTGTTTTAATTCTTTTTGTGTTTTTGAGGAAAATAAAAGTTGAAGCACTGTCATGCCTCTAGCTTTTCCTCCTTTGCACCTGCAATTGTTATTGTTCTGTGGCATTGTTTGCATTCATTGCTGAGCAGACTTTGTGCTATGTAAGAGCTCTTAACCTAAAACTCTGTCACAGAGAGGCTTAAGAAGTGAATCTCTTGGTTATTTCTTCATATTACCATGCATTTTGAAAACACTTAGTCCTTCCTGGTAACTCACTAGAAAGCACTTAAAACTCACTGCTCTGTGTGTAACACTTCTGATGGCTGTCAGGCAGCCTGCTCAGTCTGCTTGCTTGGGAAGCTTGATTTGGTTTTTGTTTGTGTGCTCTCAGTACTTTGCCACCACAGCTCTCCAGTATGTGTCACTGAATTACATAGTATATCTCAATGCCATCATCACCTGAGGGGCAGATTGTTCTGAACAGATTATTACTCTCTGTATTGGTCTTAAGCTTTGCAATAAGTTACACAATTATGATGTATGACATTCTAGAAAAATACTGGTAAATTCATTGTGTGGTTAAAACAAAATGTGGTATGTGATTGTCTGCTTCTCAGGAATTGCCTGCATGGAAGGGATACAGGTGCTCAGAGTTCTCCCTGGTGTGTTTTGCAGGGCCTGGTTAGGCAGTGTTGAAGGATACAATGAACTTGTAGCTGGCATGAGTCATGCTGAATAATGACTGAGAAGGGCCAGTCTTTCCATGAGACACGAAGGGAAGACAGGCATGTTTAATCTGAGCCCAAGGTCTGCATCCAAACTGCCAGAAGGGTCAATACCTCCAGCTGCTTTGTGCTGGCCTAACTCTGCTTCCTCTAATCTGTCTGTCTGCCAGCTGATGCCTACTTGCAGGTTTGGGCAAGCTCAGTGAGTAAAATGAATGTGGGGAAGCTGGAGCTTGTGCTTCCTTTTGGAGCAAGTTCAAGTGTTATTCTTCCTTGAGTCAATTAGGAGGAGTGCAGCCTGCCTGCCCAGGTCCTTTCCTGCATGTGCTAATTGCTGGTGCTGCTGGGAGGCACATCCATATCAGGCAGGTGGGCTCCTTGCAGGCTGCAGGGAATGGCAGCCAAGCCACAGCTGCGCTTGCTGGCAAGATGGGTACAGCATGGGGCCAGGGGCAGGAGGTGCTTTTGGATGCTTGCTGATTGAGGTAGTTTAGAGAGAGCTAGAAATGAGCCTAGAGAGCAAAGGTGGTTCTAGGTTCTGTCTCTTGCATACCTGCTGTGGTGCCACATGGGCTCTTCTTATTGGCCTTTTCTCTTCCTGCCTTGTGGCCACGAGTGGAGTGATGTAATGCCCTCACTGGCAGAACAAACAGGCAAAAGGGGGGGAAGTTGGATGCTAAGGGACAGCCTGACAATCCCTGTCCCTGATCTAGTGAGCTGTCAGTAAGACCCATGTTCCCATCATTCCTCTTCCACTATACTGGTTGCACTGGCATGTAGTGGGCTAGTGAAACCTCTGTCCACCTGTACAGGAGGGACATCTAGTCCTCTTTCAGCTCTGGCATGCAGCCATTGCTCCTGACAAAGGTAAGTAATGGGAGCTTTTGGGCACACTTACTGGAAATGTACATATCTTTACAGCTGAAAGAGCCATGGCCAAGGAGAGCCCATTGCAGGAAGCAGAGACTAGCTGGGAGCTGTGGGGTGGAGGAGGCACAGGCAACCTGAAGCTGGGGTGCAGAGTAGGAAACTACCATATGGAACAGATCTGGGACTGAGCTTTAAAGGCACCAAGAGCAGCCCTTTCCAGGGATGCAGAAGTGATTGTGCAAAACCTGTTCTGTTTGGAGCCCCTGAAAGGTGATCATTTGGAGGACAGGATTTGATCTGCTTTCTGGTCTTCTGTGTGGTGCTCTCATCATATGGGCTAGAGCCTTCCCTGCTTAAGAATCAACTGATTGTTGTTATTAGTGTTGTGTTGGGGTGAAACCTCCCCATGGACATGGGGACCTTCTGGTATTCTCCCACCACTGCAGGAAGTACAAGCTCTAGTGCTGGGTCCCATCACCTGGCTCTTTGCCTTAAAGCATAGGTGCAGTTGTCAGTTGTACCCCAGTAGTGAGTCACGGCTGAAAAATGGGAGCAGCACTCTAATTGTTACTACTGGGAACAGCAAGGAGCCTGGACTGGGAGATCTGGAAGCGTTCAAGTGTGGTGCTTTGAGCAGCCTCATCTAGCAGGAGGTGTCCCTGCCCGTGGCAGGGGATTGGAACTGCATGAGCCTTAAGGTCCCTTCCACCCCAAGCCATTCTGTGTTCTGCTCCATGGTCTGTCTAGGCCAGCTTACTTCCTCCTCAGTTCAGCTCCTCCTGTTTGAAGGTAGGGAGGGGCAGTCAGGACTGAGCTGGGACCCCTTTCATTCTGCCCCTGAAGGGTTTCCGAGCACTGCCCGGCTGGGCGCCCGGCTCCAGAGGCCTCAGAGCTCCCGCGGGCAGCATTCCCCCCTTCCCTTCCCCCTCCCCCGCCTCCTCCCGAGGGCGTGCTGAGGGGGGCGGCTCCCCCTCCCGCCTGCCCGGCACCCCCAGCAGCCAGCCGTGCAGCGCCGCTCCGGCAGGGGGCAGCCGCCGGCCGCGCTGCCCGCGGGGCCGGGCTGGCAGCAGGTGGAGGTGCGCGGGGAGGCCCGGGCTGCCTCGCAGTGCCAGGAGGCAGGCTCCGCTCCGGCCCGGGCCGCGTCCGTAGCCGCTTCTAGGACATCAGAGACTTCAGTCATCCTCGTTTGCCTCTGCTTCTGTCTGTGCCACGGCACTGTCCTGAGCCCGGTACTGAGCGCGTACAGGGGGCATTTCCCACTGGCACACTGGCTGTGAACAGCCAGAGTGGCTGTGGTGAGGCGGCAAGTGAGGATACATGGGACAAGGATGTCTGGGGCATGGACACACTGCACAAAAAGGAGGTTTTAGGTGGAGGTGAGAAGTAGGGGAGGCCTGACTGCAATAACCTTGTGTGGCTGTCACAGTTGTTTGGTGTTTGATGTTTGATGCTTGAAGCCAGCAGGGAAAACTCGCTCCTGTAGAAAGTGGGTACAAACCCATTCGAATAACCTCTCCCAGGATGCCACTGCCAGCAATGCCTTGTTCAAGTGGAAGGTGGTTTGGGGAAGGATTTCACCCTGCGCCCCATTCAGTTCGACTTAAGTTTTGTCTTCTTTTGTCACAAAGGACAAACATAAGGATGTAATACTTTCTACGTGAAATAAAAGTGTAGATGTGGTGTTGGGAGGGACTGGTTTCAAAAACTCTGTGAGCAAATTGGGGAAATGGTGTGGAAGAAACAGGAGGCAGTTGAATGAGGGTAAGTGGAAGGTCGTCCACTTGAGCAGCAATATGAACTCCCCAAGTACAGAGGAGGGAGTGATGGGTTAAGTAGCAATTCTTCAGCAAAAAGATCAAAGGCTGAACACGAGTCAGCTATGTCATGGTGTTGAGGTGATGGAAAATAAGTCTGGGGGAGATGTGGGGTAATTGGATCCAGCCTGGCAGAGAGAGCAAGCCAAGAATCGAGAAACCATTACCTACCAGGGAAGCCTGAAAGAACTGAAATTCTCTAACCCAAAGGAGGAGAGAACTGAAGTCTTTAAGCACATAAAAGGACATAATCGTTGTTCCTTGTCTGGGATGGGGAAGAGAGGAAAAGAAAAAGTAAAAAGAAGGCTTAAGTCACAGCAGGAATGACTCAATTTAGATGTTAGGAAAAACTTTCTAATGACAGGGATAATAAAGAATGGACTGCCTGGGGAGTGGAGAGCTTTAAGATCAAGTTAAGCAACATCTGTCAGGGATGTCCGAGGTTTAGGTGATCCTGCCTCGGGTTAGCAGGGTGGACTGGTCTGACCTTTCAAAGTCTCTTTCAGCCTTAATTTTTCAGTGGTTCTGTGGGCCAACATTAATCCTCTTAATGGTATTTAAACAGTCAGCAGCTTCTCATAAGTAACTGCTAGCAAGTCTCTTCTCTCGCCTGCGGTTTAAAATTAACTTAATTTCCATGCATCACTTTCGCCCTCCAGCTCCCAAGTCCTGCACAGTCAACCAGCAGCTGAATTCCTCGACTGCTTGTCAGTATCTTCCTTGCAGCTCTGTAGCCATCTACAAACAAAAAGAAGGGATAGAAATGCTGCGTATGGGTGGCTATGTCACCCGTGTGAGGGTGGCCTCCTTTTTTGCATTTATATGTAGAAGATACGGTCCTCCTTCTGTGATATCTGGATCTCATGTGTGGTTATTTCTTTTTGTGTGCTCTAGGGACCTGCCTTTTTTTGTTGGTTGCAGCTTTCTGAGGAAGCTGCTTGCGCCCTGGCTCTGGCAAGGGCTGGCCTGTTTCAGAAAGGTGTCAGGTCATGCCATGGGTCTTCACTGTCAGTTTGTCACAGGTCAAGGCTTTAGTGTCCAAGCCAAAATATTGCATAATGTGTGCAGCACAACAACATTAATAAATACCTTAATATTATGTAGTTAATACATTGTCTGTAAGTGGAGAAGCTGGCCCTCAGCCTGGGGGTGTATTCTTCCACTCCTTGAAACTACTAATGAAAGTGAAGTAAGTTTTTCATTTGCCAACAACAGAATACAAGGGGGACAAAAAGCCAGACTGTGATGGGCAGTATCTGCAGTCCTTGTCTGGTGTCCTTGGAAAACAGGAGAGTCAGTGTGGCAGTGTCTGCAAACTTCTTAGTTATTTGCTTGAAACAGGAAAGACAGCTTTTCCATAGCTGGGGAGAGCTGTCCCTAATGAAAGAGGAAACCGTGGTACAGGAGTCCTCACCTTTGGCAAATAACTCACTGCCAGGCGCTGGGCTGCACCTATGAATTGTGACTGTGGTGATGCTGCTCAGTGTGACCATGAAAACTAGGTGGGTATGGCACCAAGAGGATCACTGACCCCACATCACAGCTAGGAGATCAGGATAGAGGACATACCCATAAACAAAAAACAGGTTATCTGAAGTCAGGAAAACATGAGGCTTCCAAACCTTCATTGCATTCTCCTTAACTATTTACACAAAACAGAAAAGATGATAGCTGGGAAAATCCTCCCTAATTCAAGGGGGAACCACAAGTATCTTACCTGCACACAGAGAAGCAGTCACAATTTCTCCCACTAATGTTCTTCAGTGGTTTACAACCAGCCAAAATAATTGTGGGCAAGATACACAGGTCTTTGCATTTGCTTTTCTTAACTGAGCAAGCCCTATCCTACCTCTATATAATGGGTAAGTATTAAGAACATTATTTTATATGTGGGAGGAACATAAAAAGAAACACAGGGTCTTTCACTCTCAGCCCTGAGCTCCTTCTTCCAGACCATGCTGGCAGCTCTGAGATGGGGTGGGGGTGTTATTTTTACGTGTAATAAAGCACCCCCTGAATGCAGCTGGAGCCCTACGTTTGGGCAGCATTGACATATTCATGATTTCATGTACACGCTGCCTCTCTTGATGCAGGGAATGCGAGTTTCAGGTGCGCTCCCATTTTAAAAAACAACTGTGAAATATGCGTGTTAAAGTTGGTTGTGTTTTTGTGGCGCCTATATCCCAAGCTATACAGTAGCTGCTTTGTGCACAAATTGCACAAAATCACAGTTCCACTCCAGTGAAAATGTGTTTGTCAGAGCCACGACAGTATGAATCCAGCTCATTAAATAAGACCTCAAATTTTTTAAGGGTATGTTAGGAATAGTACAAATACAGCAAGCTTGTCAGGCCCTTACAAGGTAAGGGTGAAACAAGCTTACTCTTTAATTGTTGAAAACTGGGAGAGGTCTTTTGGAAGTGCTATAAAAATCATAAGTTTTCTTGAGACATTCTGAACACTTGCTGTATCCCACAGGATTCAGGGGAAGGATGAGATTAGCCACCCAAATGTGAGTTTATTTGAATGAAGCAATTTATCCAAAGTGCAGTGGAGTATTTCAAGGTAGGGGGAAATTGGGTTTTTTATTTTGCACAGTCACTACCACCTGGGAACTCAGGTCCAGCAACGTTTGAGTGTCCTGCGTTTGGGCATTGAAAACTCAGAAGTTTCCCATCTGAAGAGTGCTGCCAGCTGCACCAAGCTTGGTCTGTGCTTAGTGCCGGAGCTGGAGCCAGACTCCATGCTAACACAGTATGGCTGCAGGCCTTTTTGGTGTTTTTACTCTGTGGAGTTTTTATGAGACCATATCTGTCAAACGTATGTGTGAAGATAAATCAAACAAGCACAGCCACGGCTATTAAATAAATGTGAAATCCGAGTGGCTTCTACCAGCCCTCAGTCCCTCCCCCTCAGCTGCTGTGCATACTGAGTGTTTTACAGACACAGCATGGTGAGGAATGGCTGGTTATGAGAAATGGGAAGCAGTGGGGAGGCAGCTCCTAGGGAAGGGGGTGATTTCCTTACAGGGGGAAGCAGAGAGCTATAACATAGGTATGGGAACTCATGCTGCTGAACTATTTGGGTCTGAAAAGAGCCTGTATTGGGTCTTGGTGACTTTTGAAGAAGGAGAAACAGCAAATTCCATCAGGGATGTGGTCAGACTGCTGTTGTGGCATCCAAAGTGCACTGAAGATACAGACTCAGCAGAGGAGGCAAGAAAGTGCTGCATGCAGAAGTATAATGAGGTAGTCAGTCTCAGACCATGTTTGGGACTAATGCTGTGTGAGCACCACGAGGTTTCTGCTCCATGAATACCAAAGCATGAGAAGGACATCAAGCTTCTACATGCCTTGCAGTGTGTCATCTTCTGGGAAATAAAATAATCTTGACCTGACCACTGCTCAGATTTAGCCCCTATTCCCTAAACTGTCTTTCCCCCAGGAGAAGGGTGGTCCTTCCAAGGTCAGGGTGGAGGTTACTAACAGGTCAGGGAGGGCAAGGTCAGGCTTGAAGCTGACTGTCTGTACCAAAGCTGTCCCACATAGGGAGAGGGCCTTGCAATTTCCAAAGTCATCAATCTCCTCCCCACTTTCACCAGCTATTCACCTCTCCCAGTTTTAAGTGGAAGAAAATACAGCCAACCTCTTCAAGCCCTTGTGTCGTGCCTCTGGGAGCTGCATTCTTGCTCTCAAGTGCTCAGTCACTGAAACAGAATAGCCAATATATCACTCCCAGTGTCTTTATTTGGGGGTTGAAGTTGGATCAATGTATTTGAAGGATACTGTAAGCAGGAAATGAGTCTTCTGATTTCTGACAATGGGGCCACGTCTGCCACCAAAGAAACATTTGTCACTTCTCCCTGACTGCACTGGGGTTTTACTGAACACACTTATTTACCCCAACATGCAGGGAGAGCATCCTCACAGAGGAGATAGGGACCCAACAGGAGTCAAAGTTAGATATGGCATGGTAACAAAATGCATGGTGATGGTGCCAATGGTGCAACAGGAAGGACAGCATTATACCATTCTGGACATGGTTCATAGGGCAGGAGTGGCACAGAGATTATTGGACCTGGCTCCTATGTTTGTGACACTAGACGAGGATTTGACCCATAGGAATATAGTCTGCTGTGCACAGGGTATCATGATGTCTCTTGGTCCTTCTGTGTATATCACCAGTGTTCAGCTGAATGAAAATAAATATTCAGAGATGGTTTTTTGCCAGTAAATACATACAAGGAAAGAGAAGGCTAATGTACTTACAAGCGCATTTCTGCTGAGATGCTAAGGCAATGCAAATTTATTAGTACCAATAATTATCAATGCACATGAAGCTAGCATTGAACAAGTGAACACCCAAAAGGCCAGTAAAACATTTAGAAGAACTCTTTCTTTGAAAGTTAATAATTCAGATTGCATTCTGTGGGCTCACAGGACCAGATTGCTTACTTAATATGCTGGTCCTGTTACTTTCAATGAAATCTGAATCAGCCAATTTACACAAGCTGAAAATCTTATAATAAGCTTTCTGTTGATCATCAGAACCATTGTTAATGTTAAACATTTAAGAGGCTAGCTTTTCATTGAGTGTTGGAGCTGGGGTTTTCAAGATTATGCTGTAGGTTCTGATAATATATATATGCAGTTCCAAGTGGTTCAGCTGCTACTTACCAGCTGAAATGCTGAGTATGTACCATTATATTACTGGAAAATAATTCAATTCTGATCCCAAATAAGCGAAAGCACAATTCAGAGGTCCTGCAGTGTTTGGTTGTCAGGGCAGAACATAGAGTGCAATTTGAGTTTAGAATGGGAAAACAGAGGAAAAGGTGGTTGTGTCAGATGGTGGCTATGTACTCGCATCTTATCTGTGCGTATAGATGCCTAACGACCCCTACTCTACCATCCAAGGATAATATGTAGGTTTATAATATGTTTTACTTCTAAAACTGTGTTTCCCTAAGTACAATTTCTTCACAATGCAGGGTTTTGTGGAACAGAAGTAACACAGTGGGAACTTCAAATTCTCTAGTCTTCAGTTTGCCCTACCTATCTCTCCTGGGGTCACCAGTCATTTTCTGTATAACCAGGGTAAGAACCTTGTTAAGATCAGGTTAAAGATGCAGATTGGCTTTGACATTTACCATGCTGTTGCTGTGAGAAAAAATCCTTGTGCTGGGATCTGTTGCCTTGGGCACCAGACTTGCAGTCTTTCTCTTTGATTAGGGCCAGAGGAGACAGGCACAGGTTGCTGCTGAGGAAGCTGAAAGCAAATGCTGGTTTTCTGACCTCCCCAGGACAAGGTTAGTCCAGACTGGCCCTTCCTGATCTTCAGGCATGCAGCAGCAGCTGGGGAAGCACAACAAGATCAGTGATACCTGATGCAGGTAGGGGACTATGAGGGGAGTAAGTGGAAACAAGGCTCTGTGCAGACAGGAAAGGAAGTTCTGGGGGCAGACTGAGGAAGAGGAAAGGAGAAACATCCTAGCACTGTCTCACTCAATACTCCTAACAAGGTCCTCCACTTACAATGGACCCAACTCAGCCCTTCTCCTCAGTCAGCCTCCCCTACAAAAGGTGCTGAGTACTCCCCAAATCTCTGTGCCCCCTCCAGATTCTTGAGGCAGGATACATCTGTCATTCCTGACATCTGTCAAACCTCTTCTTGAAGCTCTCTTCTTAGGGAGGCTTCTCACTTGGATACTTTATGTATTGCTTCCATCTATTTGCCTTAGTATTTTTGAAATAAATTAGAATCTTTCTTACTGCAGTTTAAGCCTGTTATTAGTTTTTAACTTCTCCATTTTGAGCAGGTAGAACTGACCAGTGTCTTTCTCCCCTTGGTGCAATTTTCCCTGAACGGAAAGACTCGTGCTTGGTGTTCTTTTCTTAAGGCTAACCTTTACCAAATGTTTCAGATTTTCCTCCCGGATCATGTTCTCTAGACATCTGATGATGATTCTTGTTTTCTTCTGGACTGTATCTAATTATCCCACATCTTTTTTTGGCTTTTCCAAGAGTATGGTACTGATGACAAACAGTTCAGTTTTCAATCTGCACTAAACCTCAGCTCCAGTAGTTCCATATCCATATTTGTACAGTCAGTTATTCCTCAGTGTGGAGTCTTGCATGGATTCCTACTGTGTCGTTTCTTCCTTTTTTTTTTTTTTTTTCCCTTTTTCTTTTTTTTTTAAGGTTGTTGGGTTTGGTTTTTGGGGTTGTTGGTTTTTTGTTTTTTTTTTTTTTTTTTTTTTGGTTTTTTTGTTTTTTTTTTTTTTTTTTTTTTGGTTTTTTTGTTTTTTTTTTTTTTTTTTTTTTGGTTTTTTTGTTTTTTTTTTTTTTTTTTTTTTGGTTTTTTTGTTTTTTTTTTTTTTTTTTTTTTGGTTTTTTTGTTTTTTTTTTTTTTTTTTTTTTTGGGCTTTTTTCTTTGGTTTGTTCTGGTTTAATTCTAATCCTGTCTTGGATGTATTTGCAGATCCTTCCAGTTTTGGAAACTCTACACATTTCAGCATTTTTCTTCTAGTTCACAGTCCAAGTCACTAATAGACTGGAGTTAGAGACAGAAATCAGAACATCTCCATTCAGTAGGTTCCTGTATGGGGAGAGTGAAGTCCTGTGTCTCCTCTGCAGTAGACAGACCACACATTCCTTGATGGTTTATGAGAATTTCAGGCAAGGCAGTGTCAAAAGACTTGCTCAAGTGAAGACACTGACATCTGCTTCTCCTTATTGGTCTGCAAGGTCTGTCTCCTTGTTTCAAAAGGAAATTAGATGGGTTTGTCAAGACTAGACTATGAAGCTAATATTGGTTGTTAGTCATCCCACTACATTCCAGTTCCTTACAAATAGCTTTTTTCATTATGCATTCCAGAATTTTTCCTGTAATTGAAATTTAATTTATTAGTCTATAATTCCCCAGCTCCTTTATTTTCAAAGACAGTTTTTCTGATTTTGACTTTCCTTGCTTTTGCTACGCTTGTACAGTAATACTCTGTAATCTAGGCTAAATTTCATTCTCTGTATGTAACCTCTTTATGTTCAAGGTCAACTGCAGGAGTCTAGTTTTCTTTTGTTCTTTTCTTGTACCCTTTTCCTTTCTGTACTGGTGTAGAGCTTGCTTGGGCAAACAGTTTCTTGCTGCCTTCCTGTCCCAGCAACTAGCTGGGTGCAAAACAATCCACTGTTACCACCAAAGCCTGGACTGTGGTTGAAATCTGCTAGTTGCTTCCTGGATGATGGTTCACAGGAGGCTTGTCATGGTGACAAGGCCTACATCTGATGATGTGTAGGCTACCCTAAGCTTGTGTTTTCTCCCTGAACTATATTAGCTATAGCATTTCAGCTGGTAGATGTTCTGGGCCACTCAGCTCAGCACTGATGCAACCTTATTTGTTTGGGTTTTTTTATTTGTCCTGTCAGAAATGATTGGCATGAATGAGATGGCTGCATCTTCAGCCATGCCCAGCAACTGTCCATTCCAGATACTATGCAGGAGAGGGAAGGGATACTGAGCACCACTGGCAAACTAGATTCACCCCCTACCATTACTTTTCTTAGCTTTTGAAGTCAAGATTTGATCTGCATTACCACATTACCATACTGGCAGTGAAGTCCTAATTCAAGCCATCTTTGGATAATGTTTGCTCAGGTGTAGTATCTTGGAAGTGAAATCATCACCACTCTTTCCCCAGAGAAAAAATAGCCATTGTTTGCCACATTTAATTAAATTTTTCCCTCTGTTCACACCACCTCCCACATCCAGATCTGAAGTCAGTTTTATAGTTTCCTCTCAGCCTTCTCCTTTGATCCTAAAGTAGCTGTCACCTCAGTACCTACAGCCCTTCCTTTCTCACCTTGGCCAGCATAAAATGTGTTTGTGTGTTAATGGCTTTCTCCTCGGGGGCAGCTGGCTCTCTTTAATAGTCAGCTGGATGCTAGATGAAATCATTCTCTCTGCTGGTTCAAGTATGCCACATATATATATATATATATATATATCCCCTCCTGTGTTTTATGTTTCATCCCAACTTCATTCGTAGGAAATGATTCTGGTTTAGTTCATTTTGTTTTGGAAAGTGAATTCATTGCCAGGGGAATGTGAGAGATTTCCAGAGAAAGAGTCCAAGTTTAGTGCAGGAAGGTGCTGCACAGACTTTGCCACACACAGCCTGCTGCTTCTCACTCCTGCACTGCAAGAGGCTATTCCCTCTTTAGTGCCTCCTCAGAACCAGCTATACTCAATCCAATGTGTCCTGTATAAAGTCTCCGCTCTGGTCAGCTGTGCCTGTGACCTGCTCTCTCCACCTTACCTGAATTCTGTCAGCCAACATGCTCTATACCCAAACTAGAACCAAGGCTTGAACCCTCAGGTCTGTACACTGGGGAAAAATAACTGCTTTGATAACAGAGCCCCGTTACAGCAATCAAAGCAGGGCAGGAGCAAGCCTTAAGTGAGAAGGCTTAAAATAGCAAAAAAATATCCCAGCCCCCCCTCCCCCCC
>NDXB01012142.1:75485-105886 GCA_002631895.1 Agapornis roseicollis
CCCCCCCCCCCCAAAAAAAAAAAAAGAAAAAAAACACAAAACAAACAAACACAAACAAACAAAACAACAACAACAACAAAAAAAACCCACAAAAAAAACCCCAACCAACTAACCAAAAAAAAAAACCAACCAAAACCCCCCACTTGACAAAGTAAATAACAAAAGAACCCTGTGGTACAAGACGTAAGTGAAGTTAGTGCAATTAGTACCATTTTTAGACTGTTTGTTGGGATAAAGTTCTGCAACAAAACTTATTAATAAAGTGCTTCACCACAAGTGTTGCTTCAATAGCATGACTTGGAAACCTCAATCTAACGACAGCATGTTTGTTGTGGAGCCTAACTTGGATGCTGCATTCGGCCATGCCACAGCAGGCTAGATTCAAAATGCTCAATTAGTACGGTTAATCCAAATTATAAAGTAGACTGCACATTTTCTCTGGTGTGCCATCAAATCGATGTTCTTTAACTCTGGTACTGGAATCAAGCAACAGGATCCGTCTCACAGGCATGGTGTATGAAGAGGGCTAATGGAGGAGAGGGCTGATTTGAGAAAGGCCTGAAAGAACAAGTGTAGAAGGGAGGAGTGACGGTGTGTGAAGTGTCGGAGATGTGTGCAGCTACATACAGGGACCTTAATCTGCCCCTCCTCTGCTCCTCAGAGGTGAAATCTTAAGCCACTGTAATCAGCGACAGATGCCGGCTGCTAGACCAGAGTTCTGCTCTGTCTCAGGAGAGGAAGGTGAAGAGGGCATAAGAGATGTGTGTTAGAGTGGTATGTGAGGAACTATTGCAGACTGCACTCCCCAAAATGAACAAATGTTGTTCTCTAGTGTTTGCTGTAGATTAACTTCTAATTAAAAAGTGCCCACATTTGTAAGGAGGAAGGTCTAGAGAAAATGTCTGTGATTTTTGCTCTTTTTTTTTTCTCCTTGGTTTATTACTATGTCAGGGAGCTTACTGAATCTTACTCAAATTTATGCTTACATTACAACCCAAAAGAATGGAGGAAAAAAATACCTCCATCCAAAAAATGGCTGGCAGAGGATGAACAAAACGTCTGCTTTGGAAAAGAGCACTGTCTCTCCCTCTCTCATACATGTGTACACATACCCTAGCTGGGCAGATCACTGCTAATCAGGGTTTCTGAGAAGAGTTAAGGCCAAATCTGGAACAAGGGAAAAATCTGTCAGTAGAAACAGCTCAGCAGATGCACATTTATTACGTTCACTGCAGCAGCAAAGAAAACAAAACAAAACAAAGCCATTTCTTGGTGCCTGTGTCTGATTTGCCTGCGATGACCTCTCTTTCCTTCAAGCCAAGTCCTTTCTTTCTGCAGATCTCCATGTATGGTTGGCATTCCACAATTAGGGAGGCATCAGTAAATCATTGACAGACAAGCAAGGACTTCAGCCTTCCCTGGAGCTTGCACTTCTGAAAGTTCATCTCCAAGTGCTCCCTCTTCATTCCAAGCAGCAGTGAGGGTGCTTAGGGTTTGCAAGCAGGAACAGCATGGGCTGAATGCTGTCCAGGCTCTGAAGAGTTGGAGGGGGTGGGGATGCAGATAATACTGGGTTGAACTGAATGCCGTTAGATATTGGACTGCGCAGTGAGCCAAGAACTTGGGTGGTAGCTATTGTTGTGAATCACAGTCAAGAAATGTTGTTATTACATAGTGCTTTACAATGGGTTGAAGTCTGATACAAACAGTGGGGATCCAGCTTTGCAGAACATAAAGACTAAAGAAAGGCTCACGAGGCAAAGGGACAGAAATGCATGTATGGAGAGAGTCCAGTGTGGCAGAGAGGATACACTGTATGAAGCACCACTGGCAGGGTTCAGTTGCAAAGATGGCTCCTATGGACAGGACCTTGGCAGAGCTCCAGCCTCAGCCTTCACGTGGAACNGTTGGAGGGGGTGGGGATGCAGATAATACTGGGTTGAACTGAATGCCGTTAGATATTGGACTGCGCAGTGAGCCAAGAACTTGGGTGGTAGCTATTGTTGTGAATCACAGTCAAGAAATGTTGTTATTACATAGTGCTTTACAATGGGTTGAAGTCTGATACAAACAGTGGGGATCCAGCTTTGCAGAACATAAAGACTAAAGAAAGGCTCACGAGGCAAAGGGACAGAAATGCATGTATGGAGAGAGTCCAGTGTGGCAGAGAGGATACACTGTATGAAGCACCACTGGCAGGGTTCAGTTGCAAAGATGGCTCCTATGGACAGGACCTTGGCAGAGCTCCAGCCTCAGCCTTCACGTGGAACAAGGCTGCTTTTAAAGTTAGGTCATGTTGTCCAGCACTCTGTCCAGTTGGGTTCTGAAAATCTGCAAGGGTTTCACAATCATTCTGTGAAACCTGTTTCAGTGCTGAGACATCACAGAACCATAGAATGGTTTGGGATGGAAAGGACTTTAAAGCTCATCCAGTTCCAACCCTCTGCCATGGGCAGGGTCACCTTCCACTAGATCAGGTTGCTCAAAGCCCCATCCAGCCTGGCCTTGAACACTGCCAGGAATGGGGCAGCCACAGCTTCTCTGAGCAACCTGTGCCAGTGCTTCATCAACCTCACAGTGAAAAATTTCTTCCTTATATCTAATCTCATTCTACCTTCTTCCAATTTAAAGCCCTTCTTCCTTGTCCTGTCACTCCATTTTCTCAGAAGAAGTCACCCTCCGTATTTTGTATTGGTCCCTTGAGTTACTGGAAGCTGCTCTAACATCTCGCCTGAGTCTTCTCCAGGCTGAACAAACACCCTCACAGACAGGTTTTTTTCCTTAGCTCCAATGAGCATTTCTCTTGTTGCAATTTGTGCCTGTTGTTTCTTATTCTCTCACTGGCTTCCACCATGTGCAGTCTCTTTAACCTCCTTAGGTAACTGCAGACTTCAAGTAGATTCCCTGTTAGCTTTTTCTGCTCCAGGCTAAACAAGTCCCTTTCTCTCAGCTTCTCCTGATGGGCCCTCTGTAGCCCTCCCATCTCTCAGTGTGAACTAATTTTCCCCTGCCCCATCTGTTTAGCCAGCATGGTCTTTGGAATGGGTATTATTATTTAGTACATATATGGCAACCTGAGACCCCTTGGATCTCCCTGACAGGGTCTCACAGCTCAACTGCACACAAATAAACAATAGAGAGCAAATGGACTTTGGAAATACACTGAGAATTTGGGGTGTGCAGAGAGGACTGGTGAGGTGATGAGTAAGGGCATGTCAGGGATGTGGGTTGGAGGGGAGAGATGACATCATGAGGGATTAGGGGAGAGCAGGAGTGGCCATGAGCAGTGACGGGGGATCATGAGAGGAGAGCAGGGGAGGCCATGAGGGAAGACCACAAAGGAAGAGGTGGGGTGATTGTGAGGGGAAAGCAGGGGCAGGCATGAGGTGTGAGGAGAGATCATGAGGGGACAGGAGAGGTGGCCATGAGGAATGAGGGGAGATCAGGAGGGGACAGGACGAACAGCCATGAGGGGTGAGGAGACATGGTGAGGTGAGAGCAGAAGCAGCCATAGGCTGTGGGGGTTGGCCATGAGGGGAGATCTTGAGGATGGCCATGAGAGGTGAGGGGAGGCAGCTGTGAGGGGGCATATGAGAGGTGTCTGTGACTGGAGATTGTGAGAGGCAGGCATGAGGGGAGATCAGTTTGCCCTCAGTGACATGGTTTTGTGGTGGGCTTGACAGTCCTGGGTAACAGTTGGGCTCGATGATCTTAAAGGTCTTTTCCAGCCTCGCTGATTCTATGGTTTTATGAAAGCAAGAGTGGTGGATGATCCCTTTATGGAAAACTTTCCTGTTAGGGTAACCCCATTCCCTTCCTTTCTAGAAGTCAGAAAGGGGCAGTTAGTAAAGCTGCAGGTTCACTTCGAGAGCAGGACAGTGAAGGAGCACACCACTAAGTACTTGGTTATGGTCTTATAGATTATTTTCTGAAGGAAGATTCATTATGCCTGAGCCATCCCTGACAGGCATCTGTCCAGCCTCCACTTACATGGTGCCTGAGAAGGCAAGTCTGCACTGTCCCTCATCAGCTCCAAAGCCTCTCTATTACTGCTTTGTTGTCCTAAATCTCTGCTGCAAATTGGCCCCAGTTCTCCCCATGCTCCTCCCTTGGACTCTGTCCTCTTTAGGACAAGCCCTCATGTATTGAAAGACCATTATGTTCCCTCTCAGTTTTCTCTTCTCCAGACTAAACAAACACAATTCTTTCAATCTGCCCTCACAGATTATTTTCTGAAGCTTTTATCATGCTTGCTCCTTGCACCTTGGAGCGCTCCCCAGTTTGTTTACCCAGTTTGCAGAGTGCTGTGCCCAGCATCCCCAGCTGAGGCATCCCCAGGGCCAAATTCAGCACAGTCATTTTCTCCCATGCCTGGCCTATGAATCTGTCATTAATGGATCCCGTCAAGGGACTTGCCTGTTTTGAAACAGCATGGCAGTGTTGACTGATTTTTTGTCTGGGATCCCGGGAGCCTTTCCTGAAGTGGTGCTCATTATCCAATTAGTCCTCAGCTTGCATTTGAGTTCCAACACCTCGCTGTGGTATTTTGCACCCACTCTGGTGTGATTTCCATCCTGCTGATTTGAGACCAATTCTCCAATTTATCTCAATTGTTTTGAAATCTGCTGGTGCATTCCCTCCACACACACCCCATGGCTGCAACTCCTCACAGGTCAGTGGTGTACATGAATGCTGTCCTGATTTATCTGCAATACCCTTGGTGTTGTGGTCCCTATTTTATCTACTCCTGTGGTCAGGCAAGCTGTTGAACCAAATGGGTCCCAGAGCAGAGCCCTTTCTGCAGCAAATGCAGTCGCTAACCTTTCGGGACAGTGTTACAGTGGATTGCACACCTGCCTGTGGGATGATTTAATGCACCACAGGTTCCTGGTCGTTTATGAGGCTGTTTTCCAGCACACTGGAGGATGTGGGGTATTGTTGGGCTGCAGTCTCTTCTGCTGGTCTTCTGGGAGCAGTACTGCTAAGTGATAAGCGAAGGACTGGTAAAATAAGCTACCTCATAGTACACACCTGTGAAGAACTGGGCTGTGTAAAACATCCAGAGGGAACTTTCAGGCAGAAGGATGCGCTGAAGGGTCAGGCAGACTTCCCTTTCTGCAGCTCCATAGTTAGTTGAAATACCCTGGCCAGCTGGGGAGAATAGGATTGCCCCAGGGTGCATCCTCAGGGCCTGAGGGCTCATGCAAGCCCTGATTCAGCCCCAGGAAGCAGCGTCCTCATGCCCCGGGCCGGGGGGCTTCCCCACGGGCTGAGCCCAGAGCGGGACCTGTCAGCGCTGTGGGGGCTTCCCTGCCCTCCCCTCGATGCCCGGCTGTCTGCAGGCCCCGGCCGCCAGGCTGGGATGTGGGTTAGCAGATTTTTTCCACGCTGTTTCTCCGGGATCCCTGACAGAGCCCATCAGAGCTGCCTTTTATCAGCGCTGCACGCCTTGGTGAGCCTGTCATGACTCACACACAATGTGCTCTGTGCTGGATTAATCCGGACGGCTTTCATGCTCAGGATGTGGGCGGCGGGTAGAGTGGGGGGGCACGGGGACAGATGCAGGGCCAGCGGGGGCCCGGGAGATGGGCAGAGAGGAGGACCCTGCAGTACTGAGGAGGACATCATTTCAGAATGATCTGAAGGGGCAAAAACAGAACAAATCCAGGGGCACAAAACAGAAAGGAGAAACAACAGGTGTGTGTGCTGCCTTCCAGCTGAAGATGCTTGTTGCACCAGCTGTGTAACCCCAGCCATGCTAGGGAGTCATGTAGAGATTTTCAGCCCCATCAGTGAGTTATTTGTAGGGCAGCACCCTTAGCTTTGCAGTATCTCCATTCCTGGGAGTGCCATGATTTGTGTCCGAAGGACCCAGAGGCAGGAGGGTCACGTCTTTAGTATCTCCAGCTCCTGGTGCACCTTGTGCTATTTCTGCCACTGCATCATCCTCTCAACCAACAGTACCCTATTCCCAGCTTGCAGGGTAACAGGGCAGTAAGCAAGGTTTGGAAGATTTCCTGCAGCTCTGCTGTTCCGGACACCCAATGTGTCCAGCTGGGATCATGCCTACATGTTGTTGCAGGTACATGAGAGTGTAGTTTGGTGTTCACCCAGTTAAAAGCTCTATCCAACCCTAGGAGAGAGGGAGAAAGAGATACTTGCAAACTCAGGTGCAGCATTCCTTAGAGCTGCTAATACTTTTGATTTAGGTATAACTTTTCTTTGTTACATAAATACATCAACAGAAGCAGGTTGCTCAGGGGGCTTGCATATCTGGGAGATCAGCATGTTTGAAGCCTTGGTCCATGAACTGAAGAAGGACAGTGTTTGTAGCTTGCCTTTTATCTTTTGGGGAATGAAATGTCAAAGTATTTGCAGTTCTCAATAATGTACTGATTATAAAATAGGTGACTTCAGAAAGGGCTGCCATGAAGTCCCCCCTAAAATGTGAAGCAAGCTTGAGGACAACTGCTTGCTTTTGTCCCAGAGTTACCTGCATGCCATATAAATTTGGGATCTCGCTATTTATTTTTGAAAGATATTTGCCCCTCAAGTAAAGAACTATGAAGCTGAGCTGAGAGAAAGTTATTTATACTAAAGGTAAAAAATACCCATCTACTTGTGCTCCCTTTATAAGTAATCTCTGTGAGTCCATCATCATGGGCGATTGCATCTCCTAAATCATGTCCAGACAGTGACAATTCAAGAGGAGAGAAGAGAAGCGTATTTGTCTTCCAGACTCAGTTTGGAGCAAGCATCCCCACGACATGAGCTGCAACTGAAATAATGCCTTTCGGTGACAGTCAGCCAGGCATGGAGAAGGAAGCCTGACCTGATAAAGGGGGCTGATACATCTTGTAGGGCTTAGTGCTACAGGCACTGCTGCTGCCTTCACTGCTGGCAGCTGGCTAGTAGAAATCATAGATACCAAAAGGGGCTGGGCAGTTACTCCTTGCAGTGCCAAAGGCGGTGCTCAGACTATTTTTGGAGTCTTCCTACAGTGCATCACTCCAGGGCTTGGGACTATAAGTCCAGCCCCTGGTTAAACGGCCTGGTTGCTTTTTATTTAAAGCTGTGTAAATTTGCTCAGAGAGCCCACTTCTGCACTGACAGCTTGACTGATTGTTTAGAAGCAGGCTGAATTCTGAAACATCACCATGCCTTTTTGAACAAAGAAGTGTGTTTCACAGCCTATTCAATTTAAAAAACAAACAAACAACCAAGAATATACAGGAAAGTTTAAGTATTTCTTGCCAGCTAAAGGTACTCAGTCATAGTGGAACAGTTAGGTGCATAATATATCACCAGGTATCTCTTTCTCATTGGTTGATTATTCCATCTTCAGCCACCAAGTAATGGTGATTTTCATTCATCTCCATTAAATGCGGGGTGGAGAACCTAAAATGGCTCATTTTTCCAAAAGCTTGTCCTCTGCTTTAGCAACTATTTCCTTTTGCTTTCCTCAGGTGCAAGGCCCTCATTTAGAAAGGTGTTTAAGCACCCCTTTTAGTTTAAACGGCAGGGGGGTTGGAACCAGATGATCTTAAGGTCCTTTCTAACCCTAGCTATTCTATGATTAAGTTTATTCCTACCCAGCAGCACCTCTAAGCATGCTCTTGACTGTGTTGTCCAGTCACAGTAAAGCTAGTAATTAAGCAGGTGCTTTGCTGAAGCAGAACCTAAATGACTACTTAAGTCCTTTGCAAGAAGGAGTATAAATCCTCCTTCCGGTAGGGGTGGGAGTGGGGTAGACACATTTTATTATCATCCTCCTCTTTAAAACTTGACTTGGTCTTGCAGACTGCCCGGGCCCTTCCTCATTTTGGTGGCCAGCTGGTAATCAGCTGTCACCTCTCTGAGAGCTGTGGCCATGTATGAAGAGTTCAGATTTACAGCAACACTGACAAGATCATCATGCCCTTTACAGAAATGCAAGCTGGTGGCAAGGGAATGGGGTGTTGGGAGCTGGCTTGTGTTAACCCAGGCAGGGAGAAGATAGCGGGGCTGCCTTAGTTTGCACCTGCTGAGGATGGGGTGGTGGAAGGAAAGGTTAATCCTGGTTTTGTTTCACACCACACCACTCTTCTTGTGGGAGCTGTGAAGCCCTTCTGCAGTCACTGTTCCACTTGGAAAATGAATACCATCTCTGTTTAATTTTGATGCAACCCATTAACTAAGCTGCCTCACTGCAATTTGTCCATCTAGGTCACCTCGTGCACACCGGAGTTTCCCTTTCATATTATTCCCTATCAATTCAGGAGGCCCTTTTGATTCACATGCATACACACACTCCCTCTCTGCACCTCATTAACACTGTAATGCTGCAGCCCTTTCTTGCATCCCAGTGTGCATACAAGGAGGAACCAACCTGTGCAAAGGTAAGATGCATGCATGTTTCTCCCCTTTCAAAAAGCACTTGCTGCCATAAGAAAGGGAATAAGCACAATGGAGGGAGGGCCACAACTATAAGAATGCACACTTATTAACCAGGGGAAAAAAAAAGGGGTAGGGAGGAGAAGGACAAAATAGAGGATAGAAGCAGCAACACCAGGGGCTTGGGTGGGAAGGGGGCTGGGGCAAGGGAGGTAGCCAGACAAGTAGGGTCTCTCTACTGAGGCCATCAATTACAGGGCCCAGGGCCTGTTTGTTGCTGTTGTTGGTAACATGGAGGGTTGGGGCTTTCTTAATTTTCTTCTTTTATTTTCTTCTTTTTTGTGCAACTCTGCCAAGGAGGGCTGGGTGTGGGGAAGGAGGGAGTATGGGATTTTGCCCTATCCACTGATTCTCAATGAAAGCTCCAGACAACACTTGAGGGGCTCTGTGGCAGCACACACCCAAAGAAAGGGACCCTAGGGGGCTGTGGCAGGAAGGTGGGCAACAGCAGGCATTGCCACCCCACTCCCATTGCCAGGTCAAACACTGGGGGTGCTGTGGAGATTTTGGCCCCTGAACCCTTGCCAGGCACTTGTGCAGTGCTTTAAGACTGAAATGGGTAAATAAATAGAGTGTGCAGAGCAACCTTTGGCTGGGGAGATGCTGGTCTATGCCTACTGGAGTTATACGTGTGAAGTTACACATATGCCTATGTGTGTATAAACACATACATACACATATATAAAACCCACATTCCCGCACAGACCATGGGCTGTAAGACTGGTGCTGGTGGCGATGGCTGTGTCTCTCCAGCCTGGCCCCACACAGTTCCTGCCCTGAGCCTGCTGTTCCTCCTAGGTGATATCATCCCTTCGGAAAACATCTGGTCCTGATTTCAGGCCTGCTGGTGACTGAGCTGCCGTTGCCCTTCTACGTAATGTGCCCTACAGATTAATTGCTTTCACAGTTGAAAATGTGCACCTTGATTTTCAGTCTGAATTTATCCAGCCTCGGCTGCTGGCAGCTGGTTCTCATAAATGCCCTTTTCTGCTGGATTAAAGAACTCTTTGATATCAGGAATCTCCCTCTCCCTTGAAGTGCCTGTAGATCAAATCGCTCCTGGGAAGGACCAGGAAGATCATGCTTTTGTAAATTGTACACCATAGGGCAGGTTATCCAGACTTCAAACCCTCCCCCTATCCTGCTGAAACCTTTCCAGATTAAGCCATGCAGCATTAAATATCCTCTGTCATCTACACCTGTTCCTGCGTCCCTCACCTGCGCTGCGGAGTGCTGCCTGCCAGCCTGGGATGATCAATGTCTTCAAGATTGCTGTGGATTGCTGGAGGAGCAGAGGCTTTGGGGAGACCTGATGGTTGTGTTTGGGCACAGAGGAGCTGCTCCTCAAGTGCAAAAGGACCAATCAAATGAAACTTGTTGCTATTTTTGCTGCTCAGAAGTCATGGTGCACTGAGTGTGTCACAGCAATTGAGGCTCATCACCAATGTGAGGAAGATTTCCAGCTGGCCAGCTCATTGTGTACCAGCAGTCCTGCAGAAACAGATTAATCTCATAGATCAAAGGATGTTTAGCCACAATAATTGATATATGGGAAAAAAAGGTTTACTTCCAAGAAAAAAAGACTTGAGATTATAGCTTTTCACAGCACAAAATTAAAAACATTTTGCTTCCACAGAAGGTGATAAAAGGGGGAAATGTTTTTAATGAAGCCTGACGCTCACAAAGTGTGAGAAGCTTCCTGTCCAGCTTTGCAACAAAGGGGTGTCTGTACCAGAGAGGGGACCCTGCAGAAGTTCACCTTGTCTGAAATGGAAAAAAAAAAAGCCATGTTGCACCTCCATGCTATTAAGTTTTAGAGCTTTTGTTTAGTTGTAAGCTTTGCAGCCCAGTACCACTGCTGCATTTATTAAGCCCCAAACTCATGCAGAATGGCATTTCCACTGTCCAGCACATGTCTGTTCGACTGCTGGAGTACCACAGTCTGTAATACGCCTCATCTAAGAAGCTCTACCATGCTTGCAACCACCTGGGGTTATGACCAGCTGAAGTTACAGCCAGTGGGGTATAACCAGCCCTGGTTGCACCAGCTGGGGAACATCAAACACTGCAGTTGGCCTAAGTAATTTGCAAAATGTCACCCAGGGCATTGGTTGCAGGACAGGACCTGAACCCTGCTCTTTTAACTCTGCCTCCTCATCCCTGAACCATCTCCCAGATGGAGCCGCTCAAGTGTTTCAGGTCAGGAAAAGCTGTCTGGGCAGCCTTTCCCACTAAACTGCATTTCTAAAGCAAGGGATTTCTCTCTCTCAGTTTTGTGTTGTAATGCAGAGCTACAAGTCTTAAAGTGAGGGCAAAGCAGATTTTTCCAGCAAAGCAGACATCCACTCACTGCCTCCTGAGCCCAGGAGGTAAATCCACAGGGTGTCCCAGGAGGGAGGACCATGACAATCTAATCCAACGCAGACTGCAAAGCTTTCATCAAAAGCTGAATTCAAATTCACCTTCCAGAAAGGTTTCATTTCTTTACAGACCCAGTGCAGTCTCCAATTCTGTCTCTAACCAAGGCAAACTGAAGCAAATTTTATAAATCTCTTTAACCTGCCCAAGCAGGACAAGTGAGGTACTCCGTCCCACTGGGGTGTTGTCTGGTGGGATATTTCCCCCAGGCCTCTATCTCCATCAGCAAAACTAGGGAGAGAAGCTGGCTTTTCAGCCACCAAACCTCTTTCTTCCTGTGTTCTGCTCAGTGCTAATGGGAGTGGAAAGAAGAAAAATCTTCTTTCTTGCCTCAAATCCTCCTACCCCCATCCCAGTCCCAGAGGTCCTGTGTGATATGAGACATGTGTTTTCCTTTCATCCCTGCCTGAGAAACTCATGTTTCTGCATTAGCATGCAAGATGGAAGAAAGCCAGCAGTTCTGTGGGGCTACTNCACCCCATCCCAGTCCCAGTCGGTCTCCATCAGTCCCTACATGTGTTTTCCTTTCATCCCTGCCTGAGAAACTCATGTTTCTGCATTAGCATGCAAGATGGAAGAAAGCCAGCAGTTCTGTGGGGCTACTTTGGGAGGATTTCATCCTGGAGATCAGTTTTACATTTTCCTGACTGTTTCCCCATGTTGCCTGCTGCAGGAAGCCCCTGTCAGTTTGTTACCCGTTCACTCCTTGAGGTGGTGAGCTGGATCTCTTGACCCTGTCAGTGGTGCACTTAGACATGGTGACAAGCACCTCTCACTGCAGGCTGTTTTCAGCAGCTCAGGTAGGAGATGCTCTATGGAGTGGGCGGTAAAGGAGGCATGGAGAGGGGAGGTGGCTTCTTGTGTCACTTGGTGAAGAGGTGTTAATTAAAGAGGCTTTTTTGACATTCTTTATCAACCTCTCTACAGCCCAATGAGAACACACTTGACCCAAGTGGCCTCCCAGCAAGCACCCTGTGAGATCCATTCTCCTTGTTGGCCACTCTTCACCATCCCCCCTCTGTCATCATCTCCCACCCCCCTCCTGTTCGGTGTTGCTAATGCATTTCCATTATTTATGAGACATCCCTTGGCATTTCCAGTTCAGCTTTTCTCATTCTCTCTCTTGCGGCTTTTTGCCTGGCAGGTTGAGGTCCATGGCCCAGAATCAACGCTCAGGTACTAAACAGAGATCCCTTGAAGTTTTCCTTTCTGGCAAGGTTTGTTTTCAGAAGCATTTCTAAACAGCAATAGGAGATCATTGTACATTGTTGTATGAATGAAACAAAAGTGAGAAGTTCTGGATTAATGGCCCTGGAAGCCAGTGACTCCTCAGGTTGGCTGTAAAATATGTAATGTACCAGCACCAGCAATATGGATAAGAATCCTGTCAAAAGAGGGGAAAAGAGAGTTAATATTTTCAGGCCTCTTTTTTAATGATCTACCAATGAGGCAGCCAGCAGGTGCCTGTCATGGTAACAGGTTTCTTCTGCCTTGCTGTGCACAAGGAAATAACATGAGAAGTGATCAGTGCATTTCATACATGTGCCATCATCTGACAAATCCTTGTCCATCACCAAGTCCTTTGTTACCATGGGTTCTCCTTATGTGAAGAATGCTTAGTAGGTTTGAACTCATTGCAACTGAGTTCACCCATTGCAGTACTGCTCTGTAGGGAAATGGTGAATATGTTATTCCTTTTTACAAGGCCTGCATTTGCTCACAGAGAGAGGAGGCCCAGAGGAATGCTTCCTCACCAGACATCAGCCAGACCTTAGCTGTGTGACCTTACAGCTTGCAGACAGCAATTTTACTAGCGTGTCCAAAATAAACCTATCTTTTGTGCTGATGAAGAAACTGCACGGAGGCTGTTTCATTTAGAAACCATTCCTTGGACAGCTTATTTCTCCAGTGGCCTGGGAAGGCTGTCAGCCTCTCCTGTGAACTATTTACTACATCTGCCCTTTGTAATACGGAGTCTTATTGCTGCCTTGCTTGCTCCCCAACACCCATGGCTTGTAAATAATAGTGCACACCCAATTCAAGCCATGCACAACTCCCCCAACATCCTTTGACAGCCTTTATGGATGTCCATGGGTTTTTTCACTCCAAGTGAAGGTTTCTCATTCCCACTGTAATAGCCCAGAGCTTGTCTAAATCTGATTTTGAATTAGGCAGGGGTCCATGGTTCCATGTCAATGCCAAGCTGTGGGTGGGAGCAGAGGGGAGGAATTTATTTCCTAGGGACTTGAAATCTCGTCTTATGCAGTTTCTGAAAGATTTCATCTCTCCAGGAAGCAGAAGTCTCTGGAGATGAGCTGTTTATGCAAGATTCTGCCGTGTGGGCTTGAGCTGGAGGCTTCAGATGCAGCCAAACCAAAAGACTGCTCATTTTCTGGGTTGGGTCCAGTCAGGATCCGAATTTCAGGGGAGGATTTTGATCCAAGAAATTGAATCTGAGATGCTCTTATCTTCAAGTGTTTCGGATGAAAGGATTTGAGGCCAAGAAGGCATGTGAAATGCACTCACCCTGCCTTAGTTGTGCCTCCAGGCGGGAGATAAAGCAATGGACCAGTAAGTGAAGCTACTCTGGCTCGGGTGGGTGCTTGATGAAGTGCCTGGAAAAGGGACACGCAAACAGCTTGTGGTAGAGACAAGGGGGGGAAAAATTACATACTATTTTGTTATCCCTCTTTGATCCACAGAGACTACTTTGGGTGGGCCAAATACACAGCTGGTGTAAGAGTCTCCATACAATCCAAGTGTCAAGGAAAGACACAGACATTGAACCAGGGGTGAGTGAGCCCCATTTCTAACTGGCATTTATGCCAGGAGCCAAAGCTAGGGTTCACATGAAATGCATCCTGTTTCAGATCACCAAAGCCCATGCCTGGGTTGGATTTCCTTCTATACCAAATATCAGGGCTGGAAGCGTGGGAATGCCTTCTCTTAAAATATATCTTATTTCCATGGTCTGGCTAAAGAAGTCTCTCATTCCCAAACCATTACAGCCTTTGTTTCTTTCTTAAATCTCAGAGCACCAACATTGCCATGAAATCACTGGGTCAGCATTCCCCTCCCAGGTTTACTTCCCTCTTCTCTGTGACCTTGCCATGTTAAACTCCAGGTTGCACTCAGAGAGGAGAGATGTGAGCGCCTGGCAGCGGCGGTTAAAAGACCACTGCGTGAAACCCACACTTGTTGCAAAGTCGTGTTTTAACCTCACCCCATCCCTCCCCTTCCAAAAGCCAGCCTGGGTGGGAAAGTCAGGGGGAAATAAGACGTTACGCTCCTCCTGGGGAGCTCAGAGACAGGGGGATTTGTAAGCAGAGACCAGGGTGGAGGGCGGGGGGAAGAAAGGAACACGCAGAGATATTGACGCCCCCCTATGTCGGTGGCCCCCTTTCGCAGCATGTTTCACATCCCTTGGCGCCGTGCATCCCTCTACGTGCATGTCTGTGTGTGCATGCGCGAGCAGGGCGGTGGAGGGGGGGCTTAGAAAGCTTCGCTGAGAAAGGTATTTCTTGTGGGGAGAAAGACGGGGGGGGGGAAGAAAGAGGGCAGGCCCCTTCGCTCCCCACTGAGCCCATTTCTCCTGCTTTGCCGGAGCTGTCAGCCTTGAATCCCGGTGGCGTCCCGTAACTAATTGACAGCAATGGGGGCCTTTGGGAGCCGAAGAATACGCGTCCTTGCTGGGCGAGCGCTGGAGCAGGGGCTGCGCGGGCAGCTGTGGGGGGACATAAAGGGCGGCTTTTAAAGCCTTTGTGCCTGCCCGCGAGTGCGTGCGTGAGTGTGTGTGGCGGTTTTGTGGCGGAGGTGAGGGGATGCTGAGCAGGGCGGCGGGGGGAGATGGAGGGAGAAGCCTCCGAGGAGAAGTGAGTTTACCTCAAAGAAAAGAGAATGGGGCGGGGGGGAGAGAAAAAGCTGTGAAGAGCGCGATGAGCAAGCTCCCTGCGTGCTCAGAGGCTGTTGGTGCCTCCGGGAAGGAGTGGGGTAGGATTTCGGTGTAAAGCCAGGGCCGTCCAGAAACTAGCTCTCTGTTTTTCATCCTGCCCTGGCCCGGATTGTAAAATAGGACCTGCCAGCTCTGCCACCGAGCTGCAGCTTCGAGAAACAAAACCCCCACTGTGCTTTTCCTGGGCCTGGGAAATGGGCAAAGAAAGTCTCCCCTCCCAGGTGTAACCTGCCAGCATTGTCTCTACAGTCACCTTACTCCTTCCTGAGGATGTTCAGAAAGGCACCAAAGGAAGGGTTGGATCTTTGTCGCTGTCCCAAAGCCAGTTGAACAAACATGTACCAGTATCACAGACAAAATAGTGTCCGGGAGACATTTTTATGCTTTTGGCTTTACTTATGCAAAAATGCCTCATTGTCTGTGACATTTAAAAAGACAATCTGTGATAAAAGTATTCGCACATTCACAGCTGGAAAGAAAGAAGAAACCTCTTGCATTTCTCCCGGGTCTGTCACTGGGGAATTTAATAACAGAAGCAATCAAACTGGGACAAGTGTATTAAAACCAGCTCCTGAGGCAGCTGGGCAAGGGCGAGTCTACCACACATGCCCAGCACAATGGTACTGGCAACATGGGGCACTTATATTTTAGACCTTATCTGCAACCCAGCTTTTGAGAGAAAATGAGTGAAAGATGGACATCAGTTCATAGGTTTGAAGACCAAAAGAGATCATTAGACCGGCTAGCCTATCTTTTGTGTTACACAGACCCTGGGATGACACCCAGTTACCCTTATATTGAGCTAAATTACTTGTATCTGATCAGTAGCCACTTTTTTTTTTTGTCAGTTTCTTGTCTGTGGATTTCAAGTAGACCCTATGCAAAAAACCAATGGGTGGATGGGCTTGACCAGTCAAGAGTCCCTCAGCATTTGGCAAAGTGCATGTTTTTATTCTGCCTTTGCCTCATTTTAGTAGCTGCTGTATTTTTGCCACCTCCTGTGTGTGGTGATAAAGCGTGGAAGTCCACATCCTCAGAGATTTGCTTGCCAAGCAAGGCTAATTGCCTCTCTTGGCTGATAGAGAAAGGTACCAACCTATCTCCCAGTTCAAGTCCAGAGGCCATTGGAAGTATCTCCATCCCCAACTGCTGTGAGTAAGGCAGAGAGTCCTCATTGTTTCTGTTGCCTCAGAGATTTATGTTGCTGCAAGACAGGAGCTGTCTTTCCCAGAGACATTAAACAGGTTTTTGCTTGGCAAAGGTCACTGTGGCAATCCAGCTCCTATGCATCGTGTGTCTGTTAAGGTTTCCCCATGAAGCCAGAGTGGGCATGCTAAATGCAGAGAGCAGGGCAAGCCCTGGTGGGCACAGCTCAGAGCAGCCGACCCCGCTGGTACCCATCTGGTGGCTGATTAGAGGCACTGCTGGTGTGAGTTAGTGCTATTAGAAGACGGCAGGTTAATTTGTGCTGTTAAAAAGGGAGAGTATCTAACAGATCCTGCTGCTTTGAAAAGCAGTTCCTCATGTTTGGTGGTTGGTTGGTGGTTGTTTTTTTTTTTAAGAAGTAGAGAGAAGCAAAAAAGAAGTATACTTATTAATATTATTTAAACTTGATTTCTGGTTTGGTTTTAGGTACACGGACGGTGCATGTTTCAAGCTCTGATAAATGCTTGGTCCATCTAGCAGCCGCTGGCTTCAGCCTGGGCTCCCAATGAACTCAGTAAAAAGATTGACTCAGCTTAAAAAGGAACATGACCTCAGTCTGTACCCTGAACAATGGTTCAGAAATGCCTGCCTGGCCACAGGCTGCAGTGACCTGTTGCCACTTGTGATAGTTGCACTGTGAGCTCTGGGCAGCACCTTTAAGCTCCATGTTTGTAGTGCACCCCGCAGAGGATCAATACCAATTTTCTGATGGGTGCTCCTACACATTGCCACAGCCGATTTTAATAGCAGAGCCTGCCTGTGCAGGCATGAGCAGGGATGGCACTGCTTTCACTCTGCAAGCTCTGTAATGACAGGGAGCTGCACTGGCAGCTGTTTTGTCCACAGAAGGGTCACTGGACTGGTTCCTGTGGGAAGAACTACAGGCTGTAATTGCTGGTGGAGGCATCAGTTCAAGCCTCCTGTTTGCTCTCTCTCAGCTGGCAGTAAAAATAATTCAGTTTTAGATAATAAGGTGCTGTTCTTTCCATGTGGAAAAATCGGAAAGGCATGCAAAACTCTCCCTCTTTCTTCCTGCTAACTGCCTTGATTTCTGCTTCCACACTCCCAGCTGCCTCTCCACTTCGGGTTGCCCTTTTTGACTCCTCGATTAACTTCTTTGTCCACCCGTTTACCACTCAGGACATGGCGACCTTTGGATGTAAATCTGTGCTGACGTCTCTCCTGCTTGTGTGCTTTTGTCAGGGCTGACATCTGCAAGACTCCTTGTGGTGGAGGCGGGAGGGAGCTTGGATGGGTGGGGGTACGAGGCAGTGCCCTCCTCTGCCAGGACTGCTGCCTGCCTTCACCCTGTGCTGCCAGCTCCCCGTCCCAAAGCTCAGCACCTTAGCCTAGGATGCAAAACACACAGATTTTGTTCTCCAGCTATCAGGTGACATGAGCATAGATGTAGCCTGCACCTTTTGGGTGTCTGTGGGCTCAGGATGGACTCCCTGCTGTCACCTCCTAAAGCCACAGTCTTTATTCATTAACTTAATTGGGGCAGGCATTCTTGGTGAGAAAGCAGAAGCTTGTGTATGGGCCCAGCCCACATACAGTGCCCTGTTTGAAATGAGAAGCTTGTTCATCTCAGCGTTTGGGGGGCTCCTCCAGAGCCAGAGCAATGCATTTGGTCCTAATGTTACCTCATGTTGAAACAGGTCCTCCCTGAGCAGCAAGTCTCTGACAAGCCTTGCAGCCAGGAGGGGGCCGGAGACCATCACAGAGCCCAGTTGTGCACCTGACTGGTAGGGCAGCCACTGCACCATTTTCCAGGAGGATCCTGTAGACTTCTGAAGGAGATACACAGCTCTTTCCCAGGTGATGTCCCAGGCTACATTACAAATGCATTATTGGTTTTGAAGCAAGCTTTTTTCTGTATGGAGTCTGACTTTGCCTTCTGGGTCACTGTGGTTTTTGGTAGTATCTCCCAAATCCTGCTCTGAAGCCTTCTGCATACCTCCAGGCTCAGCCCAGGAGCTGAGAGATGTGAGCTGCCAGTTAACATTCAGCTTTCTAGCACCACGTAGGGCTTTTGCCTTTAACTACACAGGCAGAGTCCCCCTTCCCCCAGCCTTCCACTTATCCCCAGCACAATGAGTTCAGGCACCTGCAAAACTGAACTTCCAGCTAAGTTGTCCCAGGGCAGGACAAAGGCATGAGGTGGGGGGGACATGAGGGGCAGGGAAGCAGCTGCAGAGGGGACACAGCTGGATCCCTGCACACAGCACTGCCTCCCTGCCTGCCCCTTCTTCATCCTTTTAAAGCCCATTAGCTGCAACGAAAGTAGTTTCTTCTTAAACCCCATGCCTGGCACCGCTGCTGCCAGGCTAAAGTCTCTGGACAGGCTCCTTACTTGGAAGCCTCACTGAACAGTAGAGGGAAGTGGTCTTGTTTGATGTTTATTCATTGAGCCCTTTTCCTCTGCTCAGCATTATCCAAATCAAACACGACAACTTTGAGGAGGTTGAAATAAATGAGCTTTCCCCATTGGACCTGTGAACACCAGGAATGGGCAAGCTAAAAATCCCTGCCTTGTTTCACTGAGATCATGGTTTTTCTTGCTTCATTGGAAGTGGCACACAGATGACATTGCTGTCCTGTGGCCAGCTGCTTGAAAGATTTGGTTTAAACACTTCCCTGCGTTATACTTTTCTTTAACATAAAAGGAACCATGAACATTGCAACTGCACAAACTGATATGAAGTTGGACCTACATGCTCAAGAGGTCTGTGACCCTTACAGAGCACTGAAGGCAAATGGTTTTTAATGAAATCATATGTGAGATGAGCTTCGTCCAGGGTTTTGTTTGCCTCTTCCCACTCCAGTGGGAGGAAAAAAGAGGACATACCCTTTTCTTATTTGAAAAAAAAAGGGGGGGTGGGGGGTTGTGTTAAGAAAGAAGCAGAGAGAAAAGAGAGCCAGACCAACAGTGACCTGTGTTCTACCTGAGACTGCCCCATGGATTAGCTGAATCATGACTGTGATTTGATATGGGATCTTTTCTGTTCCTGTCACTGATCTGCTCTGTATTCCTGTATGTAAATGGGAAGAAAAACAATGAGTAACAAAAAAAGGGGATGACAGGTAGAGATGAGCAGGAGGATAATGTGTTAAAAAAAAAAGGATTAAAAGGGTCATCGGTTCTCATACTTCAGGGTTCAGCTCAATATTTATACATTAAGTGCCATGAGGAAATCTGCCGAGTTGTATCATTCAACTGCTTCCAGCAAGATTTCCTGTACTTCCTATTGACATTGGGCAAGTGGATCTTGTCCAAGAGTACCTGCTTTCCACAGCACTTGTCCCTAGGTAAGCAGAAAGCATTATATGACCAGTTGGAAGGGCCAAGTGAATTCTCCACCCCATAAAGCTCTACAGTGGGGCAGTTACAAGGCAGCCAGTTACGCGTGAGCTGGATTGAGGACTTCCAGTTTAGGCTCCCTGCCCTTTAGGAGGGTCTGTTCTGCCCTGGGAGGAAGGGTGTCAGGCTTGAGGTCCCCTAGCCATCACACTGTGGGAATGTTGCTGGAGGGGTGCTGTGCCTCCCATCCCCTCTCACGAGGTATGACCCACAGTGCTGCCGCCTGGGCTGAGTAGTGGTGGTGAGGGATGGGGACGAAGGTGGGGGGAAGTTGGTGGAGAGGGAAAAGGAAGCAACTTTTTAAATAAACCCCAAAATAAGTGATGAATAGATCGGCTAATCCCGGGAAAGCTTGGGAATATAGAGCAGCGTCTGTGGGGCCTCCCTGCTTTCTTTTCTTTTTTTAATTTTCTTTTCTTTAATTTCGCTGCAGCACGTATAATCAATTATGGCTTGAATCGGGGATAAGGGGAGGGAAAGTACTTCAATTCATAAATCAATTTTATACGGTCATCAGTCAGGTTGTGAATGCAAATACCTCTGTCGGTTTAGGTTATTCAGAATTAATTGACTCCCACCGGGCTGGGCTGCAGATGGATAGAAGCTTTCTCACAACGTCTGCTCGGGCTCAGCATGGGGGCAGGCAGGCGGGCCGGCTTCCTCCTCCTCCTCTTCCTCCGCTTTCCTCTCCTGGAGCATTATACTATTGGCACTGGGGAGAGTTTTGTGTGTGCGTGTGTGTGTGTCCCCGTCTCTGAGAGGGAGAGATGCTTGAAGAAAGAAAGGGATATGCAAAGATTAAAGTCACAAGCCCCCTCTTCAGCCCTGGCCTGCGCAGACACTTTTATGTGATTAGGAATGCTTTGCTTTCAAGGGTTTGCTTTTAAGGCTTGAGCTTCTCTTGAACTTCTCCAACAAGAAAACAAACAGCAGTGTCAAAGCCTCCCCCTGTGCCTGGAATTTGAGCTCGAGTCGTGTCATTAAAAAGCCACTTTGCTACTGGGACTTTGGCATCTGATTCACTGTTTCAAAGCCAGTCTGGGGCAGGAGAGATCGAAAGTCATTAAACATCTAGTGGTTGTTTTGGTGGCCTATTGAAAAATGAGGTTTGGAGGGTTTCAGGGCCACCAGGAGGACACAGAACAAATGCTGCCACCTGAATCCCCCCTGCTCCTGCACCTTCTCCCTGCATGCCCAAACTATCCAGCAAGGGGGGCTGTTTGGAAAGAACCCGAGGATGGATTTGCTGGAAGGGTGAGGAGGGCTGTAACCTGCAGCACCTCCTTTCCTCCCCCATTAACACTGCCTAGCTCAGCACACATCCTGTGCCAAATGGCAGGGCAGAGCTGATGCTGGTCACCGGGGGGGAGTTCTCTCAGTACCTCCCTGCCCACTTCAAATCGCTCATGGGGCTGCACCCAGCCTGGAGGTTGTCACCCCACATATCACCCTGGGGCTGTTACCCCACTCTTCTCCTGGCCCTGTGACCCCTGCTCTCCTTCATGGCCATCTCCCTTTGTCTCACTGATTAGCTGATGCTCTGGTACTAGCCACAAGTGCCCCCACCCAAGGGACAGTTGTCTTAGCTTTGTGCAGGGTCTCACCAACCAGCCAAGGCTTCAGACTGTCTGGTGCATCCCTCAGGCCAACCACCCTGTTGCTGGAGGTTGACGCCTGTTCTGGCCCTTCCCAGCTGTCACACTGGCAGTATCTATAAAAGCCAGCAGGGAGTGGGTGGGGGGCACTCCATGACATCCCATGGGAAAGAGGACATGCAACCCCTTGGCTTTGCTAAGCCAGAGAATGATATCGGTATGAACAGCCAGGTGTACACCTTTCCCTCTTCGTCTTGGCTCATCACAGCTAGGGCTTTTCAGACCCGGGTATTTCAGCTCCAAACTGCAGGAGGTCATCTAGAGAAGAAGGCCATCAAATATGCATCAGTAGATTGCTAATTGTGAGAACAGTTGTCAAAAACAGTCAGAGTATGTAAGTGTACTTTATGCTTGGGGAAACTGAGGCACTGTCCTGGGTTCAGCAGTTGCAGTCAGTTTTTCTTCTCTTTAGTAGCTGGTGTTTTGACTTAACCCAGGAACAAGGCTGATAAGGTTGATGTTTTTGGTTGTTGCTGAGCGATGTTTGCCCTGACCAAGGACTTCGTGAGCCTCATGCTCTGCCAGGGAGGAGAGGATGCTGGGAGGGAGGAGGGACAGGATGGTACTGACAGGACCAAACTGACCAAAGAGGTATTCCATACCATAGCACGTCATGCCCAGGAGGTAACTGGGGGTGACCCGGAAGGCCTAGCTCTCTCTCGGGGTGGTTGGAAGAGGTGGTCGGTCAGCACTCGGTTGGTGGGGTGTCGTGAGTTATCTGTTGTGGTTGATGGGATGCTGTATTCTTTTCCTTTATCAGTATTATTATTGGTAGTAGCAGTAGTGATTTGTGTTATACCTTAGTTACTAAACTGTTCTTATCTCAACTTGTGGGAGTTGCATTCTTTTGATTCTCCCCCCATCTCTCTGGAAGCAGGGGAGGGCAAGAAAGGGGGGTTGAGTGAGTGAACGAGCTGCCTGGTTGGTTGGGTTTAAACCATGACAGGCACAGATGAAAATGTGTCTCAGTCCAAAGCATCACCCTTTAAAAAGTGGCATAGAAGGGAATAAAGCCTAGGTCTTATGATCTCTGTTATTGTGCCCAAACAGTGGATCACCAGAGCTGAACACAAGGGTCATGTCCATGTCCACTGCTGTACAGTGGGCTGAGCTCACCAGGTTTTGGGGGGGTGGAGGAACTTGGTGTATCAGTGGAGTTCTGGAGCTGGTCTCTGCAATCCCAGGAAAACAAGAGGTCAGAAACACCAAAAGCTTGGAAGAAGCTGTGGAGATAGCATTAACTGGAGAGGAAGCTTGCCTCTGCTTACAGTACCCTGAGAGGAAGAGGCGGCAAAGGAAGATGAAAAGAGTTGTCTGTAACTGCAGTTAAGTGAGGAGATGGGGAATGTCTTTGCAGTTCTTCAGCAGGAAGAGTGGAGAGCAGGTCTTGGCAAGGGGAAGTGAAAAGGAGAAGCAGAACAAAAGAGCCATGCAACTTCCACTCAATGCTTTCCTCCATTTAGGGCAAATCTGCTATTCAAACGATAACCAAAGAGCCAGGTGCTTTGGATGGCCTTCCACAAGGCTCTGCCAGCTTCACAGCACCCTCTACCTACAAAATCCTCCACTTGTTTTCACAGATGCAGTTTTGCCAAAGCCTCTTCCTGCAGCCCGTGTTCCCTTTGCCTCCACTGTAGTCCTGGGCACCATGCACACACCATCCTGCCAGACCAACAGCACAGCACCCCCATTTCCCTTCCATGCTTCCCCTTCATGACAAGCAGTGTCAGCCTGGCACTATGCACAGCAACTGATTGTCCTAAATTCCTTGTCCCGTATCTTGCAAAAGGAACTTGTGTCATAGTCTAGAGGAGGCAAAGTTGGGTTCATAGCTCCAGCACCAACCTGGAAGCCACAGGGAATTTACCACTCCTGCCACATGCCAAAATGCAACCCATTAGGAAGGATGGGCCCATTGTTTGCAAGCCTGTCAAGTCTTTCACACTGAAAATGAGAATCATGTAGACACTTCAGGCTCCTTTCTGCTGGGGTTGTTGTGCCTTGTGGGTCATCCACAGCCAATGTGATGTCTCTGCTGCTCCTGGTCCTTATGGCGGCCCCAGTTGGATGTCATGCTCTGGGGCTGGCAGTGGCTGGAAGCATGGGATGGGAGCCCATCGTGTGTTTGTGTGTGGTGCTTGTGGCAGTACCGAAAAGCTTTGGACATATGGCTCATCACATGGGAGCTGTGTGCTCTATCTTCCCATGCCAAGCGCCAAAAATTTAATGCATTAGATAAAAAAGTGTTGTTATGGCCTGTTCTGTTCTTTGTGCACGTCTGAGTCCCTTCTACCCAGCAGCCTGACAGTAACCACATCTGACTCTTGCTAAGCAAGAGTCACGGGGGCCAAAAGCTGTCTCTACAGACCCTTGGTTAATTCCCTGCTGAATGCCCCTGAGAAGCTCTGCTTGACATTCATCAGGTTGGAAACCAGTTCAAAAAATCCTAAACCACCCTTCGGGACCTTGGAGCAAAGCTGTAGTATATGAGAATTAACCTACTTTTAATGCAACGCCTGCTCTCCCCAAGCTCCCTTACTGGCCCGAGGCTGGTTCATCTTTCAGAGCCTGACAATGCCTCGTGTGTTGCTGTTTGCTCAACATTTAGAGGGGAGGCCTCCCTCTCTTCAGCGCTTTCTTAGCTTTTTTTAATCATGTTTATAAAGTCAAATACCTAAGTGACCAAAAGAGCGACGAGAACTGCTTCTCCACTCGGCAGGGTACTGAAACCTCTTCTTGAAGTCAATGGGGAGAGCCATGCTCCGCTGAAATCCTGATCAGAGCTGGGGCTTTAGCCAAGGGGAGGAGTGAGCCCCTTATTTTACTACATAGCCCCTTTCACAGAGGCCCGGGGAAGGAAGGGAGAGGTAGGGGGGAATCTTTACACCCATGGTGGGACCTCTGAAGAATTTACAGTCATCTTTCCTAGAGACACTAAAGATTTTATAGCCTTGGTACCAGTGGTTACAATGCTCTATGGAGTGCAGAGCTGAGTGTATGCCAGGGACCCCTTCATCTCACTAGAGGCTGGAAGATGGCCAGGAGCTTCACACGGGGAAGTTTATTTCAGAGAGAGAAGGGAGTAAGGAAGCGGGAGGGAGAGAAGAGGGGAGAGAGGCCGAGCGGAGGGGGAGAGGGAAGGGAACAAAGGCATGTGAGATGGGAGAGCGAGGAAAAGAGGCAGGATGGAGAGCAAGGGTGGGGGAGCGGAGGGAGGCAAAGGAAAAGATGCCAGTGTGGGAGGAATAAGAGGAGAGACCTGGAGAGGAGGAACAGAAGGGAGAAATGAAAAGGAGGGAGAGCAACATTTTAAAAGTGGCAGAGGGAGGAAATGTGAGAAGAAGGAATAACAGAAAAGGAGCCAGCGAGAGGGAGAGCAAGAAATAGCAAATATAAAGAAAGTTATAAAGTGAAACAGGATCTGAGAGCAGGTACAAGAGGGAGGCTCAGAAATAGTGCACAGCCCAGTCCCCAGGCAAACTCACCACAGAAAATGGGGCTTTTCAGTGACTGTCCCCATTCTAATGCCAAGTCTCTCAACTGACAAAGGAGCCAGGGAGGACTCTGCATACACAGTTCTGCACAGACCTGCACGCTCAGGCTCCTCTCAGGCAGATACTCACAAAAATGAATACGTATCTATATAGGCATGCATGTGTGTATGCACCCTGGCACATACACGCAAGCATATCGTGCATCCAACCGTGTGACATCCATGCTTTCCCTCTCTTCACACTTCTGTGCACCTGCTATGCATATGCAGACTCTCCACGTACCTTCACCTGCCTCCAAAGCCACCCTCACATCCAGCTCGAGCCCCGCTCCCTCTCTGGCTGGCTGCAAAACAAGGCTTACACTTTGTGAAAAATGCTGAGGTTTGGCCATTTGGGCTCATTCCATTCTGGGGAGAAAACGAGCCTCTTTTCATGGGGAAAAAATCCAACAGAAAAATGAAGCCAGCAAGTGCTCCACCCCAGAAACTGAAACACGGACACACGTTCATGCAACCTGGTGGTCTGTGAATGCAGAACACAGATCTAATTACAATTGTAGTGGTCAACTATAGCCTGGTTGTTTCGAGCCCTATGAGGTTATGCATAGGGCCACTAACCTAGGAGTTCCAGCACTATCAGAATACAAAGACTCAGTTTTATGTTCCTGCTCTTAAGTCCGGCAAAATCAACATGGTGGCATTTCCCTGGATGCAATGGGGCGACTTCTAGCATTGCATCTTCTTGGCTTGCAGATGGGGGGGAAGTTTGCTGGGGGTTCCCTCATAGCCCTGACAAACCAGGGTTTGTTGGGCCAGAGCAGGCACAGAGCTGCTGCCAGCTTCCACTGCTCATCACTGCATTTCTAAAGCACAATATGCCAATCTGCTATCAGGGAGGATCAGCAACTATCTTAAATCTCCATAAGGTGTGCATTGCACTCAACACACGTCTCTCTCATCATAACGGACAGAAAGTGGTTTGTAGCAGGGAGTTTTCTAGACTTTTATAGGTCTTCCTACAGCCAGAAAGGGAAAGGAACCAAAGGGTGAGAGACTGTACACTGGGATGAAAAAGCAACAGTGTCTTAATTTACTATTAAAATCCCTCTCCACAAGCTGTGCAAACTTTCTCCCATTAGACAAACACTGTACAAAGGCCCTGGGTAATATGTAGTTAATGGTACTCTTCTGTACTGATGGTAACCACAGCTCTGTGCTGGAGGACTCACAAAACACCAAAGGAGGTAGATTTGTGCACGCCACTGCTGCAGGAGCATGTCCTAACACCTAAGTACCATAGTTAGAGTCATGAGAATGCCAGGGGAGCATCCTTTCCATGTCAGTGTTAATGTCAGACCTCCTGTGGAACAGCTGAATGTTTTTGGAGGCCTATGGGCATGCTGTCCCCTGCCATAAACTGGCATCAATAGAGTCACTCTGACTTAAGACAGATGAGATTTAGAGAGCTAGACCTCCAGTTAAACAGCTGTCAGGCAACAGCTCAAGGAAGGGATGCCTTCATTTCAGGTCCTTCCAGACGCGCATTTCCTCTGGCTTGTAATTCAAATTTTGACCTGTCTGGGAGTGCTCACCTAAAGCCCCTGCCTTTTACAGCCTCACTGTGAAACACAACTGCACCACCAAGCCCCTTCCATCTTTCTCCCCCCATTTTCTTTGATTTATTTTTTTGCTTCCCCATAGAATAGCCATGAAATGCATAGGGTACAGTGTAGGGGAGAGAAAAACATGGAGCAGGAGCACAGGAGTGCAAACTAAGCACACCCTCTGGACCCAGCAACGGAATTTATATGTATTTTTTACTATTCAGGCCCTGTTCTTGTTTGGTCATCAGAGGTGGCTGTAAAGTCAAGGCTGTCCTCATTGGAGATGTATGGTTGTTACTGCTAGAAGAGAGCACCAGGGAGCCTACATGTCAGGGCAGGAATAAAAAGGAACTGGTTCTTGTGCCAAGACTTTCTTGGTAATCCAAGAAATTCACCCACAAAAAATGCTAAATGAGTTCAAACTATAGTCCAGAGGGGCCCTGGTGTTCTCAAGCCATAAACAGAGAAGAGAAAAGGATCCAATAAAAATCCATATTTCTGGTAGGCTTGGAGGAATGCTACATGCTTTGTACATGGGAGTGGGAATCAGCATGGCTGGGCACTCTGGGGCTGATGCACTATAGGCTCATTAACTCTTTTACTCCTGCTGGGGAATAATTATCCACCTGACCCATTCCACTGCAGGCAGTGGGAAGACCCTATTAGTGACTTCTTCCCCAAAACCAGGGGTGCTTGTTCCCTGCCTGGCTCTACTTGGTCTTCGGTAATGATGCTTGGACCAGAGGTTTTGGTACCAGATGCTGGGTGCTGGCAGGGAGATCCCCAGGTTCAGAGACTACTGCAGGAGACCTGGCTTTTGAAGGCAGGGAGAGCACTGGGCTCCTGCTGCGTCCCAAAGGAGAGCTCAGCACCTTGGGAGGTGTGGCTCAGGGCCTTCGTTCCAATGTTATTCTGTTCCCCGATTTTGGAAGGAGCAGTGGAAACAATTAGGTCTCTTCATTTCTCCGAGACAAGACCCTAATACAGAAAAGTACACATCTCCCAGGCAGGGAGAAGTGGGGAATTAACTGCCTTTTTTTGGATGAGATCAGAGAAAGCTGATTTATGAAGCAAAGAGAAAGCAAAGTGCTTTTATGGGTAAAATGTTCCCTGCTTATTTCCTTTCTGTCAGACTACGTTCCTCCCACGCTTCTGGCTGCGAACTTGCTCCTTGGAAGCCTGTTTAAGCATTTCAGCATGTGATGATTTAACTGGGCATGGATTCTGACAGATCTTTGCAAATAACATCACAGGAGTTGCTGGAGGTGACTGCCTAATGCCGTCCCGGGGCACGTTCCGGAGGACAAGGCTGGCAAACACAAAGGCAGCCAGCCCCGTGCGTTCACAGCCTCCCCCAGAGCACCTCTGAGCGCCAGGCTCTCGGGAGATGCCCCTCGCCATCTGCTGAGGTGGGGTGCATCTCACAGCCTGCTCCCGCTGCTCTGCTCCCTTGCAGAGATGGAGGTGAGGCTGGTCTACGGCAGAGAGGGCTCAAGAGCTGAAGTCTCACAAAGAGCGGAGGCGTTTGGTTACAGCTCAGGCAGAGTGAGGGAGAGCAGAACCAACAGGAGAGAAATTCAAGAGGGAGGGTGGGGAATGAGAACACTTCTGCAGTTGAATTTCCACACATAGGGCTTTCAGCTCCTGCCAATGTACATATAGGATGGGATGAAATCAGGAGAGCTCAGAGGCTTATGTCTAATAAGGGAGACTGTAGCAACTAACTAATGTTGAGTTATGGAGTACCAGAACTACATCTGGAGTATCTTAAATGTTGATGGTTGAGCCATGCTGTCCGTCCTGGCCATGTGGTTCCTAGTGACAGAGATGTCCCACCATGGTAGATACAAGTCCTGACAGATGTAGCTGCAAAGATTCATCTGCTGCATCCATACATCCACCCATGCAAGTAGAGCCTTGTTCTCACTTAGGTGCAAGCATCAGTATTGTCTACACTGCCACATTGGTGATCTGCAGTGCACAAACGTGAGGCAGTTCAATGCATGAATGTAGAGTGTTTTGCACACCAGCCAGACCATTCTGGGAGGTGCTGACAGGTTTTGGTACAACTGGCTGTCACTCCTGCTCAGGCATCAAACTGTTGATGACATGTCACCCAGAAAGGACTCCACAGCACCCACAAGGACACCGTAAGGTCCAGGAACAGGAACAGTCTAACACTTGACATACCCTCACAGAATAAAATTAGCAAAAGAAATGAAACTCTATGAAGTGGGGCAAAACAGGAAAACAGGGTTTAATAATTGATAATGATGCAGACCCCAAACTGCGGTAGGTTTACGGGGCGGAGGGAAGGGGTGGGAGGTGGGAGTAGGGAAGAGAAAGCTGTACAGATTGACCTCTCCCCCCCCCCGCCCCCTCCTTTTTCTTTAAATCCCCACCTAGTCAGGAGTGCTCATTAAGGATGTCTCGCGTTCCCCTAATTAGGCTGCCTCCTTCTCTTCACAGGGCTCCAGACCTCTGCCATTCAGCAATAACAAGAATAGCAAGAAACTCGTTATTTTACAACCTGGGCTGGGGAGGAGGGGGAGAGGAGAAGATGGCTTTGTGATGTGCTGCTTGGAGCAAAAGAAGCTCAGAAAAACCTGGGTCGAGGGAAGAGTTGCTCCTGTTAGTGAGACCTTATCTGCTTAAATGCTGCCTTGCACTTGTACGTGCCTACACTAGAAGTAATGCTGTAAGAGAGGGGAATTTAGGGTTTTTCCTTTTCTGCAGGCTCATTTTTTAAAGTTGTTTTTCTTCATAGCAATCACATGTGTGCATACATGCTTTTATGTGAAAAGCAACCTTTAGGGACTCTGACACAACATGGGCCATCCCAGCTCTGAACTTGGGAGGAGGAGGTGGCAGTGGTGGCCGTAGGATGCACAATGTGTTATTGTGGTCTGTCTTGAGCATCCATCAGCTCAAGGGAGGCTGCAATGGCCTGCCTTGGGGAGGGCAGCAGCAGTACGCCTCATCTCAGCCTGGATTTCCAAGTTCACCTTTCCTTTTGGATGCTGGTGCCGTGCATGCTCACCCAGCATGTGAGCGCACTGGTGCCCTAAGTGTGGGGGCTTCACCGCCCAGCCATGCCACCCTGTCCACTATGAAGGAGGCAGCCCTTACGCAACTTCACTGTCTCTGTTCTGCACCCAGCATGGCCCTGGCTGATGACCCCCTTTCAAGCATCCCAGCCAACCTCCTCACTGGATACTCAGTTCATAAAGCTGCTGTGAAAACAAAAAAGACAAGAACCCTACTCCTGTTTTATACCCACTGAGCAAAAGTGGAGCGTGAGTGAAATGAGGGCTCCCTGACAGACTCCTCTGCCTCCTGATTTCAGGATCAAGTGATGATCTTTCCTCAGCTAGCATGCTTTCCCTGAACATCGTGTTGTGTAGCATCCTGCCCCAGAAGCAAGCATGCCAAGTCAGCGTGGCCAAGCATGTGTTCAAGTGTTGTTGTGGATGAAAGGAAGAAAAATAAATGCTCACCACCTTGCAAAATCAGACCCTCCCTGAGCATTTGAAATGGATTTGATCAAAACCACCTTATCATCTCCATAAACTGTCACAGATCCACTCCGCTTTGCAGGGCTAAACATTTCAACATTTTATCCACATTACCAATTAAACCATCTTTGCTCAATTTATGCCTCATTTAAATAACTTATTACATCAGATATAGGGCTTTTTATAGTTTGGGTTTAAGTCTCTTTCTCATACTTGCCTAAGTCTTTCAAGATGTTCTTTCAAGCCCTCAGACCAAATTAAAACATCATTCACTGCAGCTTCAGCGCTTAGCAGTTTCTCACAGATCTGGCAAGTACTCTTTGAAATACCTCGGAAGCAGAATAAATGCCAGATAATGTCTGCCTCAGCTTATACATTGTCATCTGCAAGCATGAATGTCCAAAGTTATGCCTCAAAAGAAGGTGCAGACATGTAAGAAAGTCACCCTGATTTTTTCTGAGGTGATGAATGTCCCACAACAATATCCGGATGGATTTATGATACCAGTTATTTGGATTTCGCCTCCAAGCCTTTCTTGCAGATGGTGGGTCACATTGTTTTCTGAATTCTTGTTCATGCCTTAACTCAGTTACATCTCCTAATGGGTTCAGATTGTCCTGATTGTAAGTAGACAAGCAAATATGTATCTGCTGGGACTAAGATTCACTGTGCCAAGCCCTCTTTAAACCATCTTCTCCTTCTTGACAAAAAATGAAACCCCAAAACCACCAACAATTCCCCCCCCCCCCCCCCCCCCCCCCAAG